>OMKR01045126.1:0-10938 GCA_900302355.1 Cyttopsis rosea | reverse complement strand
CCCCCCCGACTCCTCCTCCTCCTCCTCCTCCTCAGCATCTCAGCGAAATATCCAAGAGTCCCACGGTTTTCCGCTGCCTTCCTACTATAAATGACCTGAATATTCATTGTAAACACTGCTCGAAGTGGGCGGTACTCACTGGTACGCAGCATCGGCACTTCTACGTTTTACTCTTTGGCGTACCGTGACCGGCACTTATTTTTTCCCACTTCAAGCACTGATTGTAAATACTGGTGGTTCGCTGTGCGATTGTGCATGCCAGTGTGTGAACGTAAATATTTATTTTCTTCATTTATTTCTTGCAAGTGGAACTGCCTGTGGTTCATGCGGTGCATTTAAAATAAACTTGTTTGCCTCTGCGTCTCAGAAGTTCATGGGAAGCGTTCCCTTTGAAGGAGCACTCGCTACGGAGCCGTCGAGAGGCCCGCGAAGCCCCCCATGCGACGGCAACCCGGAACGCGCGCAACCATTTAATAGTTTATCATGAGGTTAAGCAGCCACCTGTGCGCGCGTTCCCTCTGGGACGAGCAGGGAAAGCAAACAACTCGCTCGTTCCCCAACGCAGGAGCACATGCCCGGGTGAGCGCAAGTCTTTTTTTAATCTTTATCCTCTATCGCAGCATCAAAGGCCAGCAACAGTAAAGACATCAGTTGACAGTAGCATGTGTTTCCTTGGTAACTCTCGTATGCCTCTCGATGTGTTCGTGGTAATTGGACCTTGCGAGATGGAACAAAGCCCCGTTTTCAGTTTTCTATATACAGAATGGTTTGAGTATTAGGATATTCGTCGCATAGGAAGGCAAACTTTAAAGTAAAACAGGTTTTTACCTGCCAAATTTCTTTTGATCATTGCGAGTGATTGGCGTCGGAGTCTTTTCAGTTGATCCTGTATTCAGAGAATTGGTTGCGATTCAATCGGGTTGACTACCGATGATCAATAAATAAGGCTTAGGTTAAAACTGCCCGTTTTCCTTTAACACCAACCCTAGTAACAAGCGTCCTCGGAGACCCACATGAGATCGTCATCTCCGACTGCCTAAAGAGCTCAGTTCTAGCATTCATTCAGAATGGATTGAGTCGATTAATCAATATTAATAATTACAACAGAAAACAATTCTTGTTTCATAGATTGATGTCTGTCTGATGCTGCATTTCCCTCCTTGTGAATACACTCGGGTTTGGTGTTTTGTCGTAATATATAGTAGGACTATCAACAAACGGTCTGACGGATACTTGCTGAGAAATAAAGCGTCTATCTACCGGTTCCTTTGCATAGCACTAGATTGTTTTCCTGCTTTTTAAAAAATCTAATTCTGAGTTGGCCACCTTCAAAATGATTCACGCACGCATACGCTATTTCCTCCACACCGACCCTCCAGAATAAAACGTTGTACAGTTATGATTGAGGTGTTGTGGCCGCATCCTTCTGAAAGTCCCTGTAATCACATCAATTCCATGATTGTGCTGCCGCAACACACCAGCAAAGACAGGACCGTGTAGGCCATTTACATATCTCTCTCTCTCTCTCATACTCACACAAACATGCATCAGCTCATCTATTTCTTTTTCTCACTTTCTACACTTTACTAATTAATTCAAAATACTGTCTGACTAAGATCTCCGTCTTCCCCGCTTCTTTCTCCCTTGGTCTCCCCGTTCTCTCTCTCTCTCTCTCTCTGTCTGTCTCTGCAGCTCGGTGCCCTTGCTCCCTCACTGCCTCGCTCTGCCCGTTGCATTCATCATTAATTCATGCAAGGCAGTGCGTCAGAGGCTCGGTGAGGGATACACTTCAACCATAACCAACACGCCCAAGTATCTGCGCTCAGTGGGCATGATCTGCATCAGTGAGGGTTGAGGTGCAGACAGCGAGAGAGAGAGAGAGAGAGTTTCCAAAATTATATTCCACCGGTCAAAAAGAAGCTTTGCCCTATATTCACCCTATTTTCCGATACTTCAGATGTTGTCTGATCACTTAGCCCCATCAGTAAATCAAATTAATCAAAAGCATTAGTATACTTCAAAACATCATCAGACATCAAAAAACGTCATTAAGTTTTGAGGGAGAACAGAGGGTTAATAGGGCCTTAACTCCCCTCCCACACATTGATTGGACTAATCAGTTAAGCTGGTAGTACACTTGTGCAAATTGCGACCAAGATGAACTTTGATTACAGCAGGGAGTGCAGGCTCATGAATCAAAGCGTTTCCTGCTTGTCATGGCGAAAGAACGGGCTTGTGAGGTCTAATGATTTCCAGAGCTCCAAGTCCTGGGGAGCCTTATGATCCTGAAAGGGTCTCCGACTTACACACATTTGTGGATGTGAATATTTTACACAATTCAATTGATTTCAATGTAATCGTCACAATTACATTTGTTGCAAAGTTTTGCGCACAGTTCAACCTTGGTGAACTTTGACAAATCGCTGAGTCGACCTAAAGCAAAGTAACTTCTGCCGTGTTGACCTTTGAAGACCTTTGGAAAGATGAAAACAGAGCAAACATTATATAGCAGCTAAGCTTTTTAACTGTGTGAACTGACCTATTTTATAAAATTCTGCACAGCCAGCTTACATTGGGTCACAAGGCAGAAGGCAGCGGTGTAAGTTTGTTTCATTATTTTTGTTTTACGGTTTATAGTTGCCGAGCTACGTTGCACGCTAACTAACTATATCTTTTCCACCGGTACCACCTAGTTCACAAAGACTAGCAATGGAATTTTGTGCTACCGGTTTCTGTGTGATCGAGGCCTTAACCCAAAGAAGCGAGGTGTAATGCCACTCATAGAGGCGTCAGAAGGGGACTTGTTCTCGGAATTTTGAACCTTGACATTTGAAGCTAGTTCTTGGTACATGGAATGTAACCTCCTTGTGGGTGAAGGAGTCAGAGCTGGAGGGAGGTTTAAAGGTACCAACTTAATATAGCTAGGCTCAACTCCATACACAGTGTTGGCTCTGGAACCAAACTCCTTGATAACGGTGGACTCTCTCCTAGAGGAGTGGTTCACGGTGAGAGGCGCCGAGGGGACCTCAATGAGCACAGGGTTGTTTAAAAGTGTATGTTTTATCAGACCACCTTAGGCCAATGGTAGATTGGTATGGTACCAATGGTACACTCATTTTGTCAAAGCTGAGGCCATATGGTCTGGACAGTCGGCCGAGGAGGGAAGCGGAGCTCTCAAACTGATCACAAGTTGGATCAAACGACAGCTGAAGCTGCCAGACAGACCTGGCAAGCACAAGCGCATAGTTTTCTGGGAACATCTGGCAGAGGACTGCACACAATGATTGCAACTCTCACCTCTGAAAGAGATTCTCTCATGTACTGGTGGGCCTTGGGATGCATTCTATGCATTAAGTCAAGCTCATTGGTTTGTCACCTCTTCTCTCAGCAGTTCATGGACAGGATGTTAATCGCGGTCAAAGTTCAGAGAGCGTCTGGGGTGCGATTTGCGGATGAAGTTGTCCTTTTGATATCAGCATCTTCAAGTCTGAGGCCATGGTTCCCTTCCAGAAAAGGATGCCTTGTCTCTCGCAGGGGAGGGGGTGAGACTATCCCCAAGTGGAGTAAATCAGGTATTTTCAGGTCTTTTTACTGATAAAGGAGTAATGGGTTTTGTATTGAACCATGGAGGTAAAGAGGGAGCTAAGGCAAAAACTCTCAATTTAGCAGTCTAAGATACTTCCCACCCTCACATTATGGCCATAGAGTAGTGGGTAGTGACCCAAAGAATGAGATCACAGATACACCCTATCTGCAGCCATTTTTGCCAGGTCTTTCTGCTGTTTATCAGTCAATTATCCCTTTCCTCTTCTACACCATAGGAAGCAAGTAGGAACAAACAGACAAAGTTGGATTTAGTGTAGTGGACAATTGCCTGGTTTGCTACTTTCGGCAGCTTGTTTGCAGTAGTTTGAGTTCAATTTGAAGATGGACGAAATTGAGTCGGTTTACTAGTGGACGAATGAACGAAATTAACCGGGTTACTAAAAACAGGGGTTCCCAAAAGATCGATAAATAGAGATTTTAAATAAAGAAAAATAGAAATACAAATTTCTACCATTTACCACAGAAGTTCTTCTTTAAAAGGGAAAAGACAGTACACATCGCAAGATTAGTGAAGATTAGCTGCACCCGCACACTGAAATACATATTATATGGCTCGGATTAAACAAATTGAGTTGTCACAGACTTCCAAGGCTTGTGTATACAGTATATTTAAGACGTACTTGTGCAATTTCGGTGTTAGTGCGTGTGTGTGTGTGCGTGTGTGTGTGCGTGTGTGTGTGTGTGTGCCATTGTGCTATTGTTGAAAGTAGTTCTTTTAAAATTACAGAGTTCATGGCAATTGTAGGCAAAGGGAACATTCTGCTTAGATATTATTATTATTATTATAATTTTTTTATTGTGTTGCAGTATGTAGTATTAGTGTTTACTCTGGATATTGAAATATCCTGCTAAAAACGGGAAGCTTTAAAACCTTCACACCAGTGGTGTCATTAGGGGTGGGCATCCGGGGCTTCAGCCCTGAATGTTTTGTGAATAGACCCGGATCTAAAATAGGCCCGGATCTAAAAATTACTTTTTTTCTTTTACAAAAATGACAATAATAAAAAAAATAGCCCCAGATCTATTCATCTGTCATTCTGATCATGCATTAAAGCCCTTGAAAATATTACATTGTTGATCAAAAATGCAAGTACGTTGGGTCCTCTGTGTGTCCTTTAAGCAACAGATGTACTTCATACTACTTGGCATGCGCACATTTTGTGGGAGCGCGAGAGAGATAGAGAGCGCACCGGTTACAGGGCTTGTAATTTTGGCATCTGGTCAGGGCCGGCACTTCTCATAGGCGACATAGGCACCATCCCGAGGGGGTCGTGGAGAGGGAGTGATCGGGGCACAATTTGCGCCCGTGATCTCCGCTCCGCTGCACGTCCCCATGCCCCGTTCCTCTAAATAAAGCAAATAAAGACATTGGGGTGAATTCACAAAGAATGGATTAAGGCCGCTAATAGCACCATGAATTGCACTCTCAGCCTCCGATTCACAAAAGATATTGATATGCCAGTGCATAATAGAGCGTCTCCATTATGCATTTATGCTATTGCTCTACACTTGCCTGTTTTACGAATTATCAGTCTTAAAGGTGCAATGTGTAGAATTAGTTGCATTTTGCAGAACGGATTTAGGAATAGGAATATTGAATATAATATTCAAGTATGTTTTAACTAGTGTATAATCCCATGAAAAGAATCGTGTTTTCGTTACCTTAGAATGAGCCGTTTATATCTCCATGGGGGCTGGAGCCCCTTCAACAGAGGCCGCCATGTTGCACCGCCATGTTTCTACAGTAGCCCAGAACGGACAAACCAAACACTGGCTCTAGAGAGGGACTTTTGCGTTTCTCGGCCACTGTAGATTCTCATCCACCGCCATTTTTCAGTGCCACGGACACAGAGGGGAATTCAGTTGGTTGCAATCTGCAACCTCACTGCTAGTGGCCGCTAAATTCTACACACTGCACCTTTAAATAAATCAAAAACTAAAATAATTGTCGGACAGTAGTTATTTTGATTCAAAGTGCTGAATGAAATAGAAAAAAAAGCACCATGCGTAACGGAGACACTCTCTCAGACACTCTCTCACCCCCCCTGTTATTTTTGGGGACTATCTGCCTCAATGGCTTACCTCTACTGTTTCTCCCATTTAAAAAAAATAAACGCAATATATGTTTATGTAATGGTTGCATATATAGCCATAATTTAAAATGCATACTTCCGAAGTGGCCCTGCAAATTATTCATAAGCCCCGAGAACCAGGGACGGCCCATTTCAAAGTGCTTCCGTGGGGCCCCCCCACCAATGGGGGCTGAAAAGCAAATTGTCGATTTTTCCCAACCTTATCACGGACAGCGCACAGCGCTCCACAGTGCACATGGGGCTCTTTTTGTTTCATTCAATTAGGAAACTGAGTAAATTAAATTAATCTACAATAAAAACACATTTGCTTTGTTTGGAGAAAAGATCGGAGATTTGTAGAGGAGCTGCTCCGCTGCAGAATGCCACTGCGGAATGTCAATGTGGCCATGCAGAACTTATTAGAATCATTAAAAAAATTGTTTGGGGGCCGTCGCGGGGCCCAATTCATTTGAAACGGGTGAAACATAGGTCAGTCCGCCCCTGCTCAGAGCACAATTCATCTCCGGTGGAGAGAAGAAGCAGCAGCGGCAGCAGTTGCTTCTGGGATCTTTCTCCTGGCTCCCGTCCCCCCTCTCTGGACCAGACCCTGTTTGTCAACACGCCACAGTCTTGCGGGCGCAGTCGAAGTGAGCCCGGTCGTTACCGTCGGACCGGATCGCTCGTCGATTAAATCGTAATTTTTTGCTTCTGTGTATTGCTCTGCGTGTTTGGCAATTTTCGATTCCATGGTTTCATAAAGTGTGTTCAAGTACGTCTTCGTGTGGCCAATGTGTTTATTTAGTCTTTGTCCCCCCCGCCGTCTGTATAAATGGAAGCGTCCTGGAGGCTTCGCTGCTTGGCTGCGTCTACCGGGGAGCCGGAGGTGGAGGCCTCACAGAGTCACATCGGCTGACTCCCCGTCCACGACCATGCCAGGTACCGTGCATCCTTTCCTCTGCCCTAACCCCCTCCACCATTAATATTTCATCACCGTTTTTTTTTTACATACCCACCCACCGTCTGTGGAAAAGTTCCACTGTCGAGGCCCTTTTTTTTCTTACATGAGGAAATCGCTTTGGACAAAAGCTAAATGACAATGTAAAATCAGTCTTTTGTTGTCCTTGAGGTAGATATTCCATCTGAATCTGTTTATTCTGCCAAGTATATTTTCATACATGAGGAATTGGTAGTGTTAAGGACTGGTGCATCACTGTACAGACTATGAGCATAAATATGATTACTAGTATTGGCTGTAGGTATAAAATATGAAAATAGATGGATATTCTGTACAAGATGAATAAATATGTATACAATAATACAGGCATGGATAACAATAATTGAGTAGTTCTATGTTATTACAGTAATATCACAATATATTGCAGTTATTGCACAAGTCGTGTTTGTGTGTGTTGGAACAATTAGGATTACATGTTCTACACGTCCACCTCCAGCCTTTATCTATTTACTTTGTTTCATGTGATGACAGAGGCTCTTTCTACAAATCATTTGTGATTATTTCACAAATTTCGTCAACACAATTGTATTTCTGTACTTAATTGTGTGAGGAAAACAAACCTTGAAGATATCTGCCGTGTCTAAATGCGTTCCTTTTTGGCAGAGAAAAAGAAGGTGCAATCTGGCAACGGGCAGGTATGTTAATTACCTCTGGTAAGTGTCAGTCACGCAGTATTTTTTTGTGCACGCCTGATCAGCCAGTAACCTCACCCCTTGCACGTCCACTACACAGCCGCGCTCGGGTGGGTCCCAAGCTACAAGCAGAGATTTTCCATTGATGTAATCATAAATTCTAAAGGGATTCACTGATACCACCTTTTTTCATATCTGATCCAAAAATGAGTGCAATTTTCTGAGCATTTGGGCTCATTTGTCTAATGCATTTCTTACCAAATCAACGTAATGAATAATAATAATAATGAATAAAGTAAATGAGCGAACGAACGGACGAACAAGCGGACGAGCGATCAAACAAACAAAATATCAGCTTGATATCAATACCAGATCCCTAATACGCTCATCTCATTACTTCTTTATCTCTGACTTTTGCAATATTCATTCAACCGACTTGTTAATTCGGAACAGGCTCCGACTAACTAAACTCTCAGTTTGCGAGTGCGAAGTTCACCGCTGAGCATATTATCATAAATATTTTGTTGGTGATAATAAAATGTGTTTAGAGTGTGTCACTGCAAACGATGTTCATTCTTCTTGTTTTGTAATGACATTTTTTTTGCGTTAATTTGAATTGTTTGTTTTCCTCCTGTGAAAAAATAAATCAATTCTCAGTTTAATTTGGTTTTAGTTGCTTCATGCGGAACGACGGCTCAATCTGTGCAACTTTGTTCCTTCTTTCGCATGCAGAGTAGAATGTTCAATAGGGTCTGTTGTTTTCCTGTCTTCCATTGCACGTCATCTGTGATTGTATTCTTTTTTACACATTTCAGTGGCATTTATATGGGAGAGGGTTTTCCTTCTAAAGCATTGGTTGATGCAAAGTAAAATGGGCTGGGCTTAAAAGGTGAGGATTGAGGATTTATTTTTGTCTTTCTTACCCAGATTCAGACAAGAAGGTCCATGCCAAATTCATCCCTTTGTGCCGGGAACCATGATATTGATCTATCTTTTAAATAACTTGGCTTTTGAGATGCTGGAAGGGGTCAGTCAGTCATCCCATGACCTAGCCAGGATTTTCTCTGTCTGCCTCTTCTCCGGTCTTTGACAGGGAGGTGTGTCGTGAGACGTGTCCATACCAGGTAAGTTTGTGGCGCTTTACAGTCGCGTGGTTCCTGTTCTCCAGCACGGGTGGTGATTAACTGTCTCACATATTCTGCTGTCCTATGTTCCATGTACGAGATGCAGAGCATCCTTCTGTAGCACTTGTTCTCAAATGCCTGTATCCTGCATTCGGTATCTGCAGTGAGTGTCCAACTCTCTACCAGTGACTTGTGGAGCTTGATTTTCACAAGGAAGCTCATGGTATCGCTTATCCAGATGCTGGTAAGTCCTGTCATGGCTGAGGTTGCAATGCCAATTTTTTCTTTGATTTCTTTTGTAGAGCTGCCGTCATTACTCACAAAAGACACAAGGTATTTTAAATCATCCACCTCTTCCAGTTTTTACCCATTCATCTTGATGTTGGTTGGTGTTTGTTGACTGTGGCTGTTGACTAAGCATCATGGTTTTTTTCAGTGCTTATTTCCATCCCATAGGCTCCAGCTGCTTTCTCCAGCCTGGTGGTAAGTTCCTGGAGTTCTATTTTACTGTTTCCCATAAGGTCAACGAAACGGAGGTTGCATGGATATGGAGGTATGGAAGTTTTGTCGTGTCTCCTGCATGATGTTTTCCAGGAAGACATTGAACAGAACCGGGAAGAGGAGACACCCATGACTAATTCCGATGGTTGTCTTGAAAAGTTCACCCAGGTGTTTATTCATGAGAACTGCACTGCTTGAATCTTTATAAGGTGCTTGAATGATTTGTATCAATGCTATTGTCAAAGTTGTATTTCTGAGCACCTGCCATAAAGCTTCATGCAAAACCCGATCAAAGGCTTTTTTGAAGTCATTGAAGTTGTGGTACAGGTCACGCTGGTGATGGAGGTGCTTCTCAATCTGTAGTCTGATGTTGAAAACCTGTTCAGTGGTACTCCTTTTTGGTGTAAATCCTGCCTGTTCTTCTGAAAGAATTTACTCGGCCTTCTTCTTCAATCTGTTCAGGATCATCCATAGCATTACTTTGCTAGCATGACCGATAAGGCTGATTGTTCTGTAATTTTTTAAGTCTTAAAGTGTAAATTTCCTTCCTTCCTTTCCCATATCCTTAGGCAGATGTGCGTAAGTACTTTTATCATTTCTTTTCTTCTGTGTTCTAAAAGTTATGCTGGAATGTTATCTATGATGATTTACGTATTTTTAACCTCCATACTGCCTCCTCCACTTCAGTTTGAAGTATTGGTGCATCTGGTGCATGTTGGCTACTGGTTTTGATGGCATTAGCCAGTATGTTGGGGTCTGGTCTTATCTCAAAATTATACAGTTCTGATTACTGCTGCTTTCGGTGGAGTAGAGAGCCACCCATGTCTTCAATTATTGTAGCTATAGGTTGTTGCATCCTTGTTAGCTTTTTCAGTGTGGTATACTGTAGGCTGGCTTGCTGTTGTCCTTTCGCATCCCTACATCTATGTTTTTAAACTGCTCTGTGATCCACTTCTCCTTGGCTTCTTTCATCCACTTTCTGATATTTTTATTCACAGAAATATACTGCTTTGCTGCCACTGGGTCATCCTTCTTGGTCTTTTTGAAGTTCCTCCTTATGTCATATAAATCAAGGATGTCATCAGTGACCCATGGTTTGTTTTTCTTTCTGTCCATCCCAAGCACCTCAGGAGCTGCTTCCATAAGTGTTTCCTCAATGTTGTCTGTCAGAGAGGTGATGTCTTCTAATTGGATGAGCGCTGCAAACTTGGCAACTATGTTTTCCTTGAATACTGTATTCTTGCAATTTGTGGATCTTTCAACGTGTCATCAACACCATGTCATGATCACGTCCGATGTCAGCACCAGGAAAAGACCTGGTTTGGGCTTTGTTGCTGGTCGAATTTAACCTTTGTGGAGCAGCACTGTGACATCATGACATTTCATTAGGCAAGTAAAGATTAGAGGTATGGGAGCTCATTTCACAGTGATCTTTTGGGAGGATATGGTGCTAAAGGAGCAGGCATAAAACCAGCTGTTTGGGAATGATGAGCTGAACTATTTTGTGAAAATATCTAACTGCGATCCATCTATTTGTTTTTGACTGATTGTTATATTTTGAGTTTTAGTCATTTTTTCTTATGATTGATCAAGACTTCCATCTCCTGACAACTTACATAAGATTTACGATGAAATCATATTGAACAAAATTGAACAACATTTTAGGAGTCCATCAACGGAAGACTTTCACTGCCAAGGTCACCATCTGTAGAGGTGTTGCCAAAGAGCCCCGCGGTGATTGATGATGAGCCGCCGCTAATCAAGGAAAAGCAATGATTTTCATCGATAGAAACATGGTGGGATCCCCCCGGAGAGCCTGGTCCGACCTTGAAGAATGCCTCATCAGCGACCACAGGAAGAAGCGAAAGTTAAGTCAAGAGTTGGGGACCGACTCTATCCGTGGCTATCTTTACAGCATTCGTCTCCGGGTCTAGTAGATATTCTGAGGATCGTTAATTGGAACTTGCAGTTGAAAAGCATCCCCCTTA
>OMKR01045125.1:0-13482 GCA_900302355.1 Cyttopsis rosea | reverse complement strand
AACAGCGTTACGTCATAAAGCAAGGGCCCGGCTCCCTCAACAAGGAGCTGTTCCTCCCGTTTGGGGAACAAAGTTTTGTAGGAACCAGAGTCCAGGGTTTGGTCAGGGTTTAGTCAGGGTCTAGGGTTTGGTCAGAGTCCGGGGTTTGGTCAGGGTTTGGTCAGAGTCCAGCAGCGGAAACGCATCATCGCTGCCCCACATCACAGCTAAATAGCATGAAGTGCAACTTCATGTATAACATGTATAGAACATAAATACAGTGACAAACTGAACAACTGTGCAGTTCAAGTGAGGTTTCCTGTCCAGAACAGAGTGGCACCTCACACACATTTAACCTTCAGTTGCTGAAATAATAACAAAATTAAGGAAAATAAAAAAACAAATAAAATAAAAAAGAAACACCAAAACAACCAGGATTGAAAAGTTGAGATAACCTAATAACATAAAAAGAAAAGAGAAAGTTGAGTCATTAAAACGATAATAAAATAAAATTAAAGTACAGAGCAAGGGGCTAAAATAAATTATAATCAGATTTCAGTGTACAGTTTGCTGGCATAGGCGTTTGTGACCTTTTTTTTCATATATTGTATAATAAAGAAAATTCATCTTTTAGTGCATTCCACAATAGGGGGGTTTAGCAAAGTGACATTTAAGTATATAGTATTTTGTTATGATTACATTGACGAGAAACTAAATATGCGTATTCTCCAAGATTAGTCCTAACTGGATAGCTTTGAAAGATAAGAAATATATATTTATGGATTTGGAGCTCAGCCAATCATGCAGGATTTCCATAGGTTTTGTACTTTGTCACAAGCATAAAACATCTAGCCTGGCATCCCAGAGCAATTCCAATGTGTATCGGTCTGGAACCTCTCCATTCATTTTCCATTTCCAAGGGGTGTTACCAACGGGCGCAGTCAAAATGTCTCTGGATGCAATTGGATAGACCTACAACCAATCAGAGCATTGGATAGACCTACAACCAATCAGAGCATTGGATAGACCTACAACCAATTAGACCACTGGATAGACCTACAACCAATCAGAGCAACGACACATGGGACATAACGTTGAGCGACAGAAAATGGCGGCTGTGATTGGCCCGAGGATAAGATGGTTGGGTGGAAACGTTTGAACGGGAGGGCGGCCAGAGCACATGAAGCTGGTTCCCGGTTCCCAGGCGGGTGCTGTTGTTTCTAGTTTGCGTTGCATATGTGACACTTTTCTACATCAAGCTGAAATCTTGTTCTGAATTCATTTGAAGGATGCACAAAGTGGACTCTGCTCAACATAGTCGTAGTCACGTAGGCAACCTGAATGTTTTTGACAAATTAAATTATGACCAAGTTCCACAGGGATTCCCAATCACAAAAATTAAGAGTTGACATTTCCTGCTTATGACCAAATTCAGATGTCTGGAGTATATTGTAATGCATTTACAATATCAGCCTTTGAAATCTACAAAAAGCCATCTTTAGTTTCCAACACATGGAGTTTTGATGTCCAGTAAGGTTGTGCACCATTTGGGGGATCTATTATAAACTTTACCCTTAAATCTCAAACCTGGAGCCAAACATCTTTACCAAATAGTATTTTAGAATTAAAATGCCCAACCATCAAGTGTGTCGATACATTGATTTGAGGGCTACTAGTACAGCATGCCACTTTCAGTAATTCCACAATACTGTAGCTTGCAATTACTGTAGAAGACTAACTGCCATCTGCACACATCACTACTTAATGTTAACACTGCATTATGCCTTCTCACTGTTGTGTTTTTCACTTATGTGACACCTGAATTTCCCACCAGGGGTTAATAGTGTAGTGTAACAGAATATTTCCAAGACAAAAACAGTTCAATCTTTTTATTAAGACTTGTGTTGTGTCAAGTCATATGTTCAACTTAAGTGATAAAAAAAAAAAAAGGAACATTTATTTCAGTTGTTAAGAAAAAAGCAAAAACTAATACATGTAATAATTTACTGCCCTCCCCTCAGACGCAGCACCAGGTGGAGGGTGGATTCCTTCTGGATGTTGTAGTCAGAGAGGGTGCGGCCATCTTCCAGCTGCTTGCCAGCAAAGATCAGCCTCTGCTGGTCGGGGGGAATGCCTTCCTTGTCCTGGATCTTGGCCTTGACGTTCTCAATGGTGTCGCTTGGCTCAACCTCCAGGGTGATGGTCTTTCCAGTGAGGGTCTTCACAAAGATCTGCATCCCTCCCCTCAGGCGCAGCACCAGGTGGAGGGTGGATTCCTTCTGGATGTTGTAGTCAGAGAGGGTGCGGCCGTCTTCCAGCTGCTTGCCAGCAAAGATCAGCCTCTGCTGGTCGGGGGGAATGCCTTCCTTGTCCTGGATCTTGGCCTTGACATTTTCAATGGTGTCGCTTGGCTCAACCTCAAGGGTGATGGTCTTGCCAGTGAGGGTCTTCACAAAGATCTGCATGTTTAACCTGTAAATAAATAAAAAACATTTAAAATAATTATTCAACTAGTTTATTTGGATTTGTGTCGCTCTGCATCATTTCACTTTCAGTCTTTAAATTGCAGCATATAAAGGACAGCTGTATCATGTTTTGTGAATATGCAACTCAGGAAAAAAACAATCGTGTGACAACATAAATTTGCAATAAATTACACATCACAATACATGTGCTAGAAATGCAGTGAGGCGCTGGATAAAAAGTGGAGATGGGTTCGGGGGTGGGGGTCTAAAATAATGCAAGACGCCACTGGCAGGCGCTGTTTAGACGCTTCATAGGGAAACGAGATCCTCGCCTCCAGAGGGAGATGCAGTATTACAGCAGCTCGCACAAGACAAAATGTTACATTCGCAATATAACAAATTAACCAACAATTCACTAAAAATATATATCAGTTTTGTTTCTATATGAAATACGGTTATATGTTGTACTGTAAATATTGTTTAATCGTTACAATTACGTTATAGGCAAAACCGGGGCGACGATGAGCGTCGTTCAGTCTCAATGATGACGTCTCAACCAGTTGAGAAAACCGTACATTAAATACAGTATAAAAAAACAAGCTCGGTTTAATAACCAATATAGTTAAAATCCAAACAGCTTGATTTGATCGATGGATTAACTCTTGTACTGGTGGAAGGGTTCGATACTGGGTTTCGATGGGAATTTTCCCGTGACCAGCTGCTCGTCGTTTGCCACTATACGCCATTTTGAGTCGGTTGGGCCTTTTGTTCGCTCTGTAATGGAAGACACGGGACATGTCGAGCCGGTTTAACGTGTAGCCCACGAAACCTCGGCGCTTCGCCCGCGCCGCGAGTTTTATCCACGAAGCCCACATATCACTATAGAACAGATCCAAGCTGTAGGACCCGAGAGCCCGGCTCCGAGACTATGACGCAGCAAGAAAAAAACAAGCCTCGCTCGTCCGCTGTTTGATCGCAGCACAAGCTACTTAGCGCGGCACTTCGAGCACATTTCACCAAACCTCTACACTCACGTGTATCGGGCCAAACGTAGACGATGATCAAAGGTTCGATGCTTCCGCGTCGCTTCTCTCACACACACAGCTCTTGCTCCTTCTCGTAGAAGACGTGTTGTCGCTGGGTGACCGACGCCGTATTTATAGAACCATGTAGATACGTCATCTGTAAATATGAATCCGCGTTTGAAAATAGTCCCGGCTGCGCCAAAGCCCACGCATCGGCAGCATTCCACAAATATTTGTCATTAACGTGTATATCTACTCAAACTAACCAAATAATTGGCTAAAATTGATTTCAAGACAGTAATTTTTTATTCGCTGTGTTGTTCTTAAACGTGTTAATCAGAGCGGAGTAATATCTCCCTCCGTGCTTCGGCAATAGTTCTAGAATTTGCTAGAACCACAGTAGCAGGCTCCTCCCCCGATGCCTCTGATTGGTTCCCGACATTGTTTGTCTCATCAGGGATTGGTCGAGAGGCGTCGCAGTAAATAACGGTTGCTTTCGTCATTGTGTTGGAGAAGTCAGCAGCCGCACCCTTGTCCCTGAAGCACCAACGATAGGAACAGTTGTGTAACACCACTCTGACGATGGAAACCTGCGGATGGTTAGAAACACATCTTGTCTAAATGACCTGGTTTGTGTCGTGGCAGCGGTGGCTATATCCGGGTACTTAATATCTCCGACATGTGCGTTCAGATGTAAAAACGTGTCGTCCAAACACGTGACACGTCCTCCGCTTTCTGCCAAATCCAATACAAAACATACTTCAGACAGGGACGGTTCGTCCCATTAGCAGACACCAAATCTACCGTTTGTGAAATAAAATAACAAGCAAAATGCCGAATACATTGCAGTATAATTACACGGTTGGATGGTGTTTAGAAGAAAAATACATGAAATAAAGAACAGTACATTTTGGGACTGTTCGCAACCAGTAAAATGCCCGTTTTTAAGGTGCCACCTGTCAAACATCCAACCTGGAATTCACACAGAAAAGTGCGTCAACCCAGTTTATAGTCGCTACATTTTTCCTCGAGCTTTTGGGGGAAATGTATGTATTATTAATTATTATATAAAGTCATGTTATTTGGGCGGTGTAGCGCCATGACTCAGCAGCTGGTCAGGTCCGCACTCTGTAGGTCACAGTCCCACGGGACGCGGCGTCACGCGGCGTCTGGGCGGGGCAGAGCAGAGCGGCTCTTCCGGTTCAGACTCAGTCATGAGCGGTTCTACTCTTTTTTCGAGATCCGCTTCCTGTGAAAAAAAAACGGTCGTTCTATTTCCCGCGCTCTTCGTTCCTTTGGTTGATTTGGTGCCGTGCGCGGTGAGCGGCTCAGCTCTCTGCCGGACACGGAATTCTGTCAGAATGATTGATTTAGGTGGAAGAGTGTGTGAATATCAGAAAAATCAAAATTATTTGTGTGTGAACCATGAAATAAATGTACCCATGTCAAAATTATTTAATTTAATTTATCTTAATTTATTTATTTATAAGTGTAAGTCAGTTGGATTCAACATGAATTATAACGCAAAACGCCCTTTTCTATATTAAAGCGACAATAGACAACTGTTTTGCTTTTACTTGTCATTATGAAGTGAATGTTGATTGCACAGTGTGATGGCGATAGAATGCTTGCCTTGCCGTAAGAATTTCATTGTCCAGAATGACCTTGTGTTATACTGTACATTTGACAAATAAAACACTTTGACTAATGACACAATCGGCGTTTAAGCCCTGTTCCCTGTAAGCCTCGATATCACGGTGCAATTGGGACCGACAGCGGGTACGAACCCCCGGGGAAATGATGGATTTACGGCAGCGCGTCACTCCGCACGCGCGGGGCTGTTTTGAGGAATTAAGAAAAAAGGGAATGAATCCTGAATCTATTTTGACACGTGTGAAGCGGGGAGGGATGGAGAGATTGGCGGCGGAGAAAACCGTTTAATGTTTTTGAAAGGGTAAAATTCCGGGAAAATAAAAATGCGAGGACGGCGGGAAAGGGAAAAATGCAGGGAAATCCAGAGAGAAACGGGAGGCTTGCCAGCGACGCGTGTCTTCACGGAGCTCGGCACTGAGGTCAACGTAAAGCGATCTGGTTGTCTTTGCGACAGCGCGCAAACAATAAGACCACTAGTGGAAAAGTGATCTATGTCCGCTTTAATTTGGACACGGGACACCTCACCCCACCTGGAAGTAGAAACACTAAGCTGCTGTTATTTGGACTCGTCCTGGATTCCCTCTCGCCCCCTCTAAGAGCTGTGTCTGGCTGTGGCCGCCGAGTCGTGAACGAAGGCTCCGAACGATCGACTCTTTTGACGGAGTGACTCCAGACTTCCGACTCGTTTAAAGATTTGTTCACGACGAACGGATCGTCGGGGGGGTGTCTGTGCGGGGAAGCGGCCGCACCTCGGCCCCTGTGTGTGTGTGTGTGTGTGTGTGTGTGTGTGTGTGTGAGGGATTAAACTTTTTTTCTAGGGCTCCCCCATTCGTTTGCATTGAATGACGTCCTCTGTAGATTTGAGGCCGCACCGTGTGTGATCGGATCTCGTTCATTCAATGATTAATGACGTGTGGTCCGTGGGCGGGTTCAAAGGTCTGGACCCGAACCAGCGGCTCCGGAGCGGAGAGGAGGGAGAGTTCCGTTGCTCCACGGCAGGATGGAGTGCGTGTGGCACAGCGGGGGCTGCCACTGCGGCGCGGTCCGCTTCCGGGTGCGGAGCTCCCCAGACCTCCATGTGTTCCGGTGCAAGTACGGCAGCAGCTCACACGCACACGACCAGGTTGGAACCGGTTGGAACGGGTTTGACGGGAAATAAGATGCTTCTTGTTGTTTTTCTAAAGCTGCAGCATTTGCTCCAAGAAGCAGAACCTTCACTTCATTGTGCCGAAGAGCAGCTTCGTCCTCTTGCAGGTGAGGAAAGCGAACCAGCGCAGCCTCTTTCAAAGGGCTTTTCAGAATCATCTGCTTTTGTTTCCGCATTCTGCCGCAGGGGTCTGAACATCTGACCGTATACACCTTCAACACGCACGCTGCCAAGCACACCTTCTGCAAGACGTGCGGAGTCCAGAGTTTCTACACTCCGCGGTCCAACCCCGATGGATACGGTGAGAACGAAGCGCGGCTCGCCGCCGCCCCGGTTCCTGGCCTAACCCCGCTCCCGTTCTCCCCCCTAGGCGTCGCTCCTCATTGCCTGGACCCCGGCACCGTGCGCAGCGTCACCGTGGAGGAGTTCTGTGGAGCGGAGTGGGAAGCGAGCGTGCAGGCTCACAAGAGCATCGGAGGACTGTCCTGAAGAACACAGCCAGCCAGCCACGAGATCTCACTTTATTCTCATCGTCAACACACCCGCAGCACCATGTTTCTTACAAAAATAAAGTCAAAGCTAACGATAGAAATTCATGTTTCCTCTCCTCAGTGATGGGAAACCGCACATGGACAGGAAATCCCAAGACAATGTGCTTTCGTGGAAAAGGAAGCCCCCTCGACAAAAATATATTTAAGTGAGTCACTTTTGGTATTTGTCGGAAAAGTGCATAAAACCGCGTTCTGTTTGAGCTCGTAGACTCTGGCAGGGTGAACTACAACCAGTGCATTTTGTTGGGGGCAGACTAATATATCTTCAGGTTACTCGGTCCTCGTGGAATCATCTGGAACGTGTTCAGAAGCATGTAGCGTGAGGAGAAGATGTAGAGGTAACGGAACCACAGCAGCTGCGTGCGATGACAGAACATGGCTCCCTGTCAGAAGGAAACGTCATTAGTCACAGTGACCTCCTGTAGTCTGACCGGTTTTACTCATCAGATCATCAAGTGGTTTCCTACACAAGGAATTTGTCTCTGTAAGGGGTGGTGCATTGCTGTACAGACAATTATAATAATAAAAAAAAAGCACAAATATACAAAATGTGATTAAATTAAAAGGCTATGGCGGATGGTTGCTCGTACGCCCGAGGGTATAGGCATCGGTGGATATACTCTACAGGATGAATAAATATGAATACAATAATAGGGGCACAGATAACAACGGATGTTACGTTAAGTACGATGTTACTACTCCGTTATTTGTCTCTGAAGCCTATAATGTGGCCTAATAAAATACATCGCATGTGATCCCTTTCGCTTCAAACGCAAACAACGTGCCACCCTCCATCTCCATCAACCGGCTCCGCCTGGTTCCTATGTTCGAGCTGCGACAGCCACGGCAACCGCTGAGCCGATCGGGTGGCCGTCCTCTTTCACCCTTTTTTAGTTTTTTATTTTGTTGATGAAACATGATGTCACAAAAGGGATTTGTTAAATACCAGACAATACAAGTTCTATTGAGGTAGAACTACAGAGTGCCTGCTTGGCGCCGCTCTTGGCGAGATACAAGGCCGTGGTCTCACCTTGGCTTTCCTGAATCCCTCCGGGCCGACGACGCAGCGCAAGTGAGAGGGCGACACCCAGCTGAAGGGCAGGTCCAGGAGGGACAGGTACTTCCTGAGGAGGCCGACGGTCTCCAAGGTCAGCAGACAGCAGTCTGGGAGGAGAAGCGGGCGTTTTACTGGTAGTGTTAATTGAGGATATAAAAGAACATCGCCTCTATTCGGGAGAAGGGTGTATTTGAGGTATCGGTCAAAACACAACAAACCATCTGTACTGTCATTGCCCCACTGTGATGCAAAGCAGACAAAGAACAAGACCCCGTGGGATGGATGAGGCTTTAGGAAAGCTGGTGATAATGAGCAGGATCCTTCTCTTTCTGTTTCTTCTGTCAATCGGCTTTGGCTTCACGTAGAAGGTAAAGCTGTCCTGACTGGCTGCGGTAGGAAGTTTCTTACAGGTCTAACCAGTGATCCAGTGCGGTGTTTGGTTTATCTACAATGTCTAAGTGTTTGTGTGTTGTTGAACCCCACCCCCCAACCAGCCCTGTATCATATTATAAAACTTGTCAATAAATAGGGGCCTTACAGAAGTAAAATGTAACCACGTAACCATTCTGCCACAGATTCAACTCTGTGGCCTGGTTTTCATGGTGTCTATGAAAACAGTCAAAACAATTTGCATTTCGTAGCTTGTTTACGTTACTTGCAAGGTTATGACAGGTTATAACAGGTTAAAGCAATTTAGCATGCTGTGTTTTTAAGTAGCTTCATAGTGCCACCACCAGACCGGAGCCAGAAAAGCTCCCGCAGCCAAAGCCATTTGACCACATTCAGGAAGATGCGGTTTGTGTCGATAACTACCATTCAATCATATAGACGAAGCATGTGCACATAATTAAGGATTTGTATATTACAAATATAACTAATATACATTTTACATATTTGTTGGCTGTTATTACAAAGATAATAGTTGATAGTAGGACGTTCACTGTACAAATTATACATGAAATACAAGTTGAGGAGTTGTCGTTCCGTTAGTTCGACATGAGACCAACAAATGCAACAAGAGTAAAAGATGAATACAGCTTAATGCATCCCAAAAAGTGTTTCATTTTACACACTTGATGTTCTGCTTATATGAAATAACGGAGACACTTTGAACTGTAGAGGGTGCTGCATACTTTGCTTCATTTCAGAGCCTTTCACCCTAAAACAGGATGACAGTGCTTCTTTGCAGTCCATCACACATTCATACAAATATTCACAGCTGAGTTCTGCCAGAACAAACACATTATTCATCTGGTTCGTGGTTCCGGAAGTATTTTCTCATGTCATTTCCCTTTAGGCATTTCTTAAAACGACCATTTAAGTGTATTTTAATGTTCGGTCAAACCATTTGATGTATATTTGAACAAACGGCGTGTACTTCATTCCGATCGTTGAAACAGCTTTAAGGTTATGCTGTTGTAGTATAAATATATCAGCATTATAAAATGTTGAACAATGCCATGGCAACAGCAAAGTCTCCATTCTTATGCTGCATTCATGTCATGTGGGAATATTAAGTTTGAGCGACTTCCCTTGCTTCTAACAATTTGGGCCGTAACACCAAGATGGAGGTTTGCCGGAAACGTTTGTTTATGCTGTTTGTTACAATTTTTTTAATTTACATTACATTATTGTTACAACAGTTTTTACATTCCACTAAAAACATTGAAGAAGGTAAATAATCTTTAGTATAAATAAATATTAGTGATATAGATATAGATATACTTATATTACATATATAAGTAATATAAGTACAAGTAAATAGTGTGTTCTAATCTATTGATCCAATAATTAAGTAACTTAAATTAAATTGATAAATGAGTGATGTATCATATTTAGGCCAGTATGCACACAGTAGTATACATTAGTTTCCCTTCATTTATATTACTGCGTATGTATTACATTTCTAGGTTACTTGAATAAAATGCTATGTGGTTTCATCCAGCTAGAAATCGGGGTGCAAAGCAAAACTGGGCTCACTAGTAATATCTGAAGCTGGCGTGAAAGGTATTTCCAAGCTCCTATTTACCATCTCTCCCATGTGACATGAATGCTGCATTGTACAGCGGCCAAAAGCAATTCATTTTCCCCCCAGACATTGTTACGTTACTGGACAGACATGGAGCTCGCCTGGTTGAATAAGTACAAACTTAGTAATTGTGCGTTTACCTTTGGCAAAAATAAAAAACAATACACAATATTACAAAATCTCTAATGGAAGATTAAAGGCAAACATATTCCAGAACCAAAGGGGGCGGGCACTTGAGTTGCTGGGGCCAGAGTGATGTTGCCTCTCGCAGGCCCGGGAACAATCAGTCACAAATATTACAGCTATCACCTAAAATGTGGTTGAATACTGTAGTCAAGTGGGCAAAGATTCAGACATACCATCAGGAACCTGGCCAGTCGAAGCGAGATGGCTGTGGGTAGAAAACATAAATATCAACCAGACAACAGTCTAAACGGTTCCAACACAACAACAAGCAACTGTCAATTCTCAGAGGAAGTCAAAGCCATTACATGTGTTAGTGGATTTGGCTTTTAGGATTCCTATGGCATCCCGATGATTCATGAGGGTGAATATTAGCGATTTCTATTTTCTCCATCTTCATCGGAGGGAAGTCCCAACTTTTATTCACCGTTCACAAAATCCAAGATGATGTAATATGGGAAGAGCTCAAGCGACCTTTATCATTTATATGTTAACTAACACCCAAGAACAAACTCTTTGGGAATACTGTAAAAACGAGGGCATGTCGCTTTGGGTTTCTGCCTAATGGGAATCATGGGGTCTGATTTGGAGCGAGCACACCCCTAATCGGCAAATGAGGTCTGGACACTGGAAGGGAGCCAGTGACACTGGTGCACACAGACTACATGGATATTACCAGCTATTTTACTTGAATCTGCGACCACATCTTGTAAATGGTTATAGACACAGTAATGTTGTCACCATCATGCACAGGAACTCCAGTATGTGCCTTTAGGGCTGAAAACTGGTTGTGAGCAAACCATTCACACCAAAGCTCACAAGTCTTCAGAGTTATCTGGGGTAGACCTCTTCAGAGCGCTGGTCTAGCCTGGTAGCGAACAGCTTATTTAGTCAATATGACCTATGCAAAGACATGGCACAATTTCCGGATCTCATGTGGGGAAACACACAATAGAACAACAAGCACATTCACTAACTATCGGTCTGACGCAAACAGCTTGGCTGGCCTTTCCAAAACTAGAGCGCCCCTCCCACCTCAGAGACTCGAGACAACTCTCTGAGCAAGGACATGCACGACTCCAGTGGAGGACTGTGGTTTGGATAACCTCTCAGCTATGTAACAGATGATGTATCAAAAAGCATGTGTGTGCTATTCTGTGGGGAAATGTGGAGATTGAGGTGCCGAAGTGTGATCGAGACTTTTGGCAAACATTTGTGGTGTTTTTTTTAAATTTTTTTATAATTATGGAATCTGGGAATGAGGCCTGTTCTCTTCATTTCTTCTTGCCGTCTAATTTCAAGACCTTAAAATTGGTACCTCACTGCTTTGTGGATGGCAGTGTGATTGGCATGGCCACTCACTCCTCTTCCATCAAAGGTGAGCACCTGAAAGAATAGAATGTTACAGTGTCACTGACAAACTGAAATTAACACTATATATATACTTGTATAGAATACCAATGCCAGAATCCAAAAACATGATTCATCATTGCTGGTAGATGTTTGGAAAAGTGAATATAATGATAATAATCAATATAAACATCACAACAAAATATTTTGAGAATTTCTTGTGCCATTTAGTACATGTTATGTTTCTTGCATCCCAATTCGTTGAGGAGGTGTTGTGTTGGTGACAGATTATTGAGCCGTTTGGTCCAATGGGAGCTGCAAGTGCCCGCTGTGTCCGCAGTCAATCATCTCTGCAAAGAGCTTTGTGATGTTGCCGTGTGTCACAGTAGTCGTACTATTTTTGTCCTTTTTGAGATAAATCAGAGGAAATCTTTGATTCTAAATATGCCATATTCCTACCTGCTAATAATGAGGGACATCATTGAAACAATCTATGTAAACACAGCAAAACAAACTCAAACTTGCTGTATTGCACCCAATTTAGGGAGAGGTTCTAGAAATATTTTGGCTCAACACAAAGGAGAAAGGGAGGCCGACTGGTTTGGCTCGCGGTCGTTATAAAGACCACAGTTCAGCCCACATCATTAGCTAGGGAAACTGTGGTGCCAAAACTGATGTCATTCACAAATGTGAAAAAGAAAAACACACATAGATTTCTGGCAAAGAAAGTCTTCACAAACGTGAAAGAAATATAGAAAGAAGGTGGGAGAGAAAGCGCTTACAGCAAATACAGAAAAGCAAGCGATATTTAGTTTTGAAAGGCATTGACCCAAGTATTGAGTAAAGAGACACTCCTACCATGTTGAAGGAGTGAGCTCTTATGTGCTTCTTGATCAAAGAAGAAACGAGTGAAATGCTCCATTGTGCGCTGGGGTCATCTGGAAGTTTTCTAGAAGGCAAACAAAGTGCTCAGTTAATCTATCCAGGAGGAACACACGTTAGTGAGCTACAGAACCTGCTGTATGTGTGACATCGACCCTCACTCCCCAATAACTACATTTAAAAGCAAATCTCAAGATCTCTCTGCTGCAACGGAATGTGCGTTGGGTGCTTGAGCTTTAAGCGAGCAAATTGTTAACAGTGGAAATCCCAGCCAAACCTTTGAAAGAGTTCCTTTGGAATGCAAATAACAGGGAGTGCTGGGACGTGCAGAGGTTAAGTGTGGGAAGGGCCTTGGCATCCTGGTCGACTGAAACTACAGTCCTGGGGCGACACAAAACCAAGCCCAAGCTACAGTAAAGATAGGTTTGTTGATTAATTGGGCTAAATACACTTGTACTTTTCGCTGTTTCTTTTCTTTCTGTCAATACCAAGTTCCAGAGACAGACACAATAACTAAGAGAAGGTAAACACATTGAATTGGACTCCAGGCTGTCTGGGGTCAAAGCAATTCAGTTGATAAGATAAGATAACACTTTATTAATTCCCGTGGGGAAATTCAGATGTCACAGTGGCAAAAAAACAGTGCAAGTCAAGAAAGGGATAAGGAAAAAAATTTGAAATAAAAATAACATGACAGAGTAGCACTATGTTAACGGGTAGTGAGCCCAATGTGGGCAGATGGTAGTTAGGTCGTACATGGTGGAGGAATGAGCCTGGGGCTGAAGGCGCTCATCATCAGCCTCAGCTGCTCGTAGAGAGGATGAGTGGGCGTCGCCAGGATGCCGTTGATATTTGTCATTTCCTCTCTGCCACTACCTCCAGACATAACAGAGCTGGCCTTCCTCCAAAAGTCAGTGTGGGGCGATGGGGCCGAAGTGAAGGAGACGGATCAATAACCTGCCGCGCTGTGAGTTTGGACGTGTGTTAGGACTGCCTGCGCGCATACCCACAGACAATCACAGTCACGTGTACAGCCTTGTGCATGTGTGTGTGCACAAACTTGTGTATGTTGAGTGTGTGTGCTTTGGGTGGGTGGGGGTCAAACAGCCGCATCACCCCCATCGCCTCGGCTTCTTTTAACAATGAGCCAGGACAGTGGAG
>OMKR01045124.1:0-12070 GCA_900302355.1 Cyttopsis rosea | reverse complement strand
GGCCACATAACAAGGCACACCAAGTCTCTTTTTTGTAAGCATATTATATTATATAGAAAATAACTGATTGAAAAAATATTGACTCAAAACCACCGTGGAAATGATTATCCTTTAGTGGCCGCCCATGTTGTCATACTTTGACCCACTTTGAATATTTTGACATTGGTTTTGCATTATTAGGTCATGTGGACCTGAAAGCTATGTAGAAAATATTTTTCCGGCTCTACAACTTAGTTGGTTTTTCAAATATTTAGATATAGATTGTTTTTCTTTTCAAAGCATGTTATGATAAAAGGGACATTTATTTTCCAAAAAAAAACAAAACTACATGTAAAAATACCCTGAAACTAAATGTGTACATGTGTGTAAATGATTACCATATTGTACTAACAAATGTACAGCTGTACTAGGGCCCAATGAAATCAGTTTTTTTCCCCAAATTCTGTTTTTTCCATTCAAAATTTTCTGACTTCCGTGTTCTACGATTTAAGCACATTTTGAAAGAAAGAGTAAAATGGCCATGTTTAAATGGCCGAAATGAATGCGTTCAAAATACTCTTGTTAACACGGGAAAATTGACCGTCTTTAGACGGCCAAAATGAAGACCCTTTTCCTCATAATTCTGATTTTAATCCCATTTCTTCCTTGCGACTTGAACGCAGCATTACAACGGAGCTAAAGCTAGTAGCTAATCGGTGGCTTGCAGTTGAACTAAACACAGACTCGGCTGGAAACTGTTTTCAGGAAATAATCTCCGGTGTTTAAATAGAAAAACAGGAGTGGAACATTTTAATCCGCTTTCACAAACGGTGGAAGATGTGAGAGACGAACCTGAAAGTCAACATTAAAGGGAATTAAAGTGAAGAGGAATGAGCGTTGCGCCCTCTGATGGATAAATAGCTTAGCTTCTTTTCCTTGTTGTAGCCTGTTTTATAAAGCCATCCTGGCATGTATTTGAACTAACCACATGGCTACAAGGCAATGATGTACCACAGATTGAAGTATTTATGTTTGTAAAGAACGTTTTACAAGTTTCAATAAAGATTCCTTAAAAACAAAAGCATGGATTGAAGTGACGTATGCCTCTATGTCAGCATCACACGGTACAGACATGGGTGTCACATAGGTGATACTACTACAATACATCACCATCTCATGAATATTACCCAACGTCTCCACATTATCTGAAACATATGTAGATGTACATAATTACATATGTCATTGTTCTATTAACATGCAGATATATGCAAATATTTGGCAAAATGCTGCAGTATTATTGACTGTGGATGTTCGGCGTTCGTTTTGGCCGTCTAAATGCGGCCATTTCTTCCATGTTAACATTAGTATTTTGAACGTGTTTTTTTTTTTTAACGCGGTCCATTTTGCCGTGTTAAGGTGTATTTTCCCAGACGGTTTTGTCTCCAATGACTTTCCATATAGAAATCATGTGTTAACACATCAAAAAATGATGTGTTATGTGGCCAATAAGGGACCTTAAATCAAGGAAGTCATACATATTCATGAGGACGGTTGCATCACTGATGACGAACAACAACGCAAGGGACATGTTGTGCATAAATGACTGACGTTGTGCATAAATGACTGATGTGGCAGTCTACACACAAGCTACGTAGTTGTTACAGGCACCTGCACATACATACAGTATTCTGAAAAGGAAATTACGGAAGCCATTTGGAAGAAGCCATTTTAAACTTTCAGTGGGGGGCGGTGAAGATTCAGAAGCAGAAGAAACTTGGTGAACTGGTCGGTGGAACTTTCTTTCGAATTTCAACCGCACATTTATCGAGAGCACAAGACGAGCAGCATTGGACGATGAGGAAACGATCTAAGCAGCTTTGGCAAGGTAAGATAAATCGCTAGCTTTATGCTGTAATGGCTAACTCTGTTGTAATCGCTAACTATGTTGTAGCTACCTCATGGCTCGCAGGCCATGTGGTCTACCGAAGCTGTGCTTTAGATAAAGTTAAAACCACCGCCTTTTTAAACATTGTAGGTAATTAGGATGTGATAAAGTGGCTGGTCTGAATCTTATAGCCTGTGTGTTCTTTTTGTCCTTTACCTAACGTTTGCCTGTTGTTTTGCTTGCTGTCTTTATTTCCATAACCTAGGATGCAAACAATGGAAGCAAGTCTCCAGTCTGAACACACTTCATATTTTAGCTACACATGAAGCCGTCTATCTGGACAGAGTGCATTCATTCACTAACAGCACATAGCCTCCCCAGCATGTCTGAATTTGTTGACACCACCAGTGAACAGTAAGTTAACTTTGTTTGTTATACAGTACATTTTTGTTAATCAGACATAATAGGAACAATCTATTCCTCAACTTTATTTGATTATATGCATTTATATTCTGATGTGAGAATTAGATGTCATGTTATTTCAATCAGGAGAGACTAGGTGAGGAAAATATATTTATTGACATGATTTGGCAATAGGACTCCATGAAGCTGCGGAGCTTGAACAGAAATGAATATATAAGCATATGAATGCAGGAGGGATCTTGGAGGCCGCTGGAGAGATCTTTTCCCTCATGGAGTCCTGACGCTGGTGGTGATGGAGATTACGCTGTTGCTGGCGACCTGGAGAATCTGGCGAGGCTGCTACTGGTGGAGGTGGGAGCGCCTTTTGCGTGGCATCTGAAATGACAGAGAGAGAGGAACGGCAGGCGGCTGCACCTATACTGTGGGAAACCCGGAGATTGGCTCCCCCGGAATTGAGGCTGGCTCTGATTGGATGGCAGTCTGCCGGGGCAGATGAATGGCACCTGCTGGCAATTAGGTAGTCTTCCTGATTGAATTTGCGATAAATCTCAATTTCAATCAGGAGAGACGTGAGGAGAGAGAGGTGAGGAAAATATATTTATTGACATGATTGGCAATAGGACTCCATAAAGCTGTGGAGCTTGAGCAGAAATTATTATATAAGCATATGAATGTAGGAGAGATCTTGGAGGCCGCTGGAGAGATCTTTCCCCCCAAAATAATTGATAGAGATGGCCTTATGGCCAATGTTACCTGCTCGTCGGCGGGCTGCTGGCACTTGGCTGCAGATGGAGGTGGCAGGCAGCTGCTGCGTAGCGGCGGTCGACGGCTGATCAGCGGTCGACGGCTGCTCAGTGGCATTGGTAGACAGCTGCTCAGAGGCGGTTGCTGCACAGCAGCAGTTGTTGGCTGCTCAGCGGAAGGCGGTTGCTGTACAGTGGTAGTTGTTGCTGCACAGTGGTAGTTGTTGCTGCACAGCGGCAGTTGTTGACTGCACAGCGGCAGATGGTTGCTGCACAGCGGAAGTTCTGCACAGCGGCAGTTGTTGCTGCACAGTGGTAGTTCTGCACAGCTGCAGTTGTTGCTGCACAGCGGCAGTTGTTGGCTGCGCAGCGGTAGGCGGTTGCTGCGCAGCGGTAGGCGATTGCTGCGCAGCGGCAGGCGGTTGCTGCGCAGCGGCAGGCGGTTGCTGTGCAGCGGCAGGCTGGCTGCTTAGTGACGCCTGGAGGGACATTATGCTTGGGAGGAATGCGAGATTGCTTTAGAATTTACACATCACAAGAGATTTTGGACGATGAGAATAGCGACCTGGTCGGGTTGGATGTAGGAGTATGGCGATTTAGAGATGAGTAGTTAAACATTAACGTATAAGGTGAAAGGAGATTAAAGCTGGCAATGACTATAGAGCAGGTGCCCTGAGACTTGGTTTAATAAATCATGCCGTAGCGAATGCATTTTTGCATGGACGGAGAATGGCTGGGTTATAGAGAGCCTGTGATCGGTTGAGGGAGGAGAGACTTGGCTATACCCAAAACAGTAATTGGACGCCGGGGAAAGAGAAACGCTAGGAAAAGCTGGATTGACTCATGCAGCAGGGAACTGGATGCCCGCTGCTTGACCTGAGATATGAGGAAGAATAAAAGCAGAGTAGCTGGATGGTGGTAATGAAGCACAGAGGTAACGATGGACTAGGCTTGGGAGAAATTCAAATGGAGGAACAGAATGAGCAACAACTTCCCAGTGGAGCATAAGTCTGACATAGATTCTGCCAGCCCCTTCCTCATGTATGGTTTGGCAGTTGAGAAGACTAATCATGGGGCTTTTGATTAGGAAGAGTTAGATAGTCTGCTTTAGATGGGGTATAGTTTTAGCGCAGGACTTGGGAGTTAGGGAGGCCATGATTGCGAACTGCTGCCAGTTGAACCCCCCAAAACACACAGATGACACTGCATCTATGGAACTAGACAGTCTGCCGCCTCCGCCATTGGACCGCGAAATGCTCAATAATCATTAAAGCTGGGAGCAGTGATGGTCGGGCCCTCGCACCTTCGTGCACGTCAGGGGTGGTAGTGGGACACCGATTGATGCAGCTGTGCACTTTCGCGGCCATCGGGCCCTGCGAAACGAGTAAAGAGTTATTTCCTGCTTGGAGTGCATGGCGGTGGAAATGACGAATGCACAATACGAGCGCTAGAGAGCATGGACATGGACAACATGCATTATGTTGCTGTATATCGAGTGTAGACCGCACAACGCAAAATTAATATAAATTGAATGATTATTGTCATACAGGTCGTACTATTTACAAGTAGGTGGCACTATGACTATAACGTGATCTTGGCATGTAGATTTTATAAAAATTTTTTAGGCCGGGACTCTTCATCAAAACATGTGATGTTTGGGCAGATTTGACCATGTGCGGTTGAGTTACAAATCACGGCCTGCTCTATGGCGAAACATGGGAATTTGACACCTCGCCATGGCTGCGCCGCTGGATGAAAACTCAAATATTTAACAACTTTCATCATTAATCTCTTAAACTCCAGGCCCATTTCTTGGGCTCCGAGTGAGGTGGAGGTGTTGGAATTTCGAGGGGTGATGTGGGTCAGTAGTCGGTGCCACATACAAGTGCCTTACACCTTCAGAAAGCTGAGACCCTAAGGAATCATTTGAGATGCAGCTTGACACTATATGTCAATCTTTTCTATCAATTAAAAGGTAATAAATATTATATTTTAAATTACGCCTGATAAAATTGTGTAAAGGGGCTTTAAACATTATCCTCATGCCTAATGATGGCCATTCCCATGCTCATTTATTTGTGATTAGTTGCTGCACGAAGTTGTGCATTTATACCATTAATTACACAGCTTTGAATCTAAGAAGAATCTAAGAATCATTTACTTGTCAAACATCACACATTCAACACACGCATGCAGAGGGGGGAGACGACCCGAACACACACGCAGGGAGTGGTGACGATGAGATTTGGTCCGGTGAGTTCATTTGATATTGATTCGGCTGTGGATAGGATTAGGAAATTTGGTGGATGCATTCAGGTTCTTGAGAGGCTTCTCAGAGGCTTCCGTCGTGCGGAAAGCCTCTTACGCGAATCATGACCAGCAGGCATTCGGCACTTTTGTACTCTGCTCGTTTCTCCTTGCGCCGTCCAATATCGTCTCGGCTGTAGGGGGCAGAGTATCAGAAACTCTGTCTACCGCATGTTGATAGGCAAGTGATATGAGGACCAGTATTTGATTTGAAGATGGAGAAATGCGCATTACTTCTTGAATGCTGAGGCTCACCTAGTCAATTTGCAAAATGCTACTAAATATTGACAAAATTATTATTATTAAATGAAGTTAAATGAAGATTTAATAAGCGACGGACAAAAGTGACGTATGGGTGGTGTTAATTCGGCCGTTCGTTTTGCCCGACACTTGGACTGGACTTGAATGCAGCGCTGACGGGTCAAAATTCAGCTGAACTCCATGGAGTACTCACGGAAAACATTAGACGGGGAAGTGTGTGCTGGAAAAAACATAATTATTGTCCGATAACTGGGAGACGGTAGAAGGACAGGACTGGAAATTTGGAGAGGCGTTTCGCCGGAGCGAGCGCCCGTGCAGAACCTGGGGACGACTTGTGGAAGGTCTGCGAATGGGCCGAGATGCGAGAGATCCTGGAAGAGGAAATTTGATAGCAGGGGAAAGGAAGTGAGGAAGAGGAAGTGAGCCTTTCCTGTATTTCGCTGAGCTGGTTTGAACGCGCACGGCCAGCAGACTGATCTTGGGTTATGCGTCCTGATACTGGCTGCAGATGTGGGGAAACAGGCTGGGTAAGTGCAAATTATCCTACTAATAAAGGAGGGAATCTCTGTCTGTCCGATCTCTGTCTGTTTGCCCTTCGATTATCTTGGCGACCATTAGTCCAATCCACCTCACGCCCGGAGGGTGTATCCCTGGGGACCCAGGGACATGCAGTGTCGAATTTGGTGCAACTTGGACACACGACACGTGCAACATTAATACGCTTAGAATGAAGAGGGGTTAGGGTTAAGGTTAGGGTTATGGTTTGGACTGCACTGCGACTGAGACACTTACGTCCGCAGTGCAGCCCAATCCGGACGGTGCAGTCCGATCCGAACAGCATTTTTTGAATGGTGTTTTGCACTGCGCTAGTTGCATTAAAGTAGGAGCATGAACCATATGTGGAGACGTGCGCCTGCGCTGTGCGTGCGCAGTTGAGGTGAGGTGGCCATCATTTATGGAGGTGAGTGGGGGAGTGTGTCTGACTGGTGCTGGGTAGTGGAATAAACTGCGGTATACACAACTTGGGTGAGGCATGGACGATAGGAGACCGGGGAGGACTTCACCACTGTGCTGCGGTGGTTCGCGGGTGTAGCCGTTGTGAAGGCTCCTTCCGGGGAGGGTGCTGCCCTCTGAAGGGTCCCTGCCGGATGGCCAGTTCTCTTAATAGGGAGAGCTGGAAACCGGAGACTCCAGCTTTCGGAGGGAATTCTGAGAATTCGGCCGGGAACAGATCGTAGGCGGAATTGGACATTGTGAGATGATCTGGATGAAGTAGAGAACTGCTGAACGCAATGCTGATGGAAAGGGTATTGACTGGGCATTGCTTGAGCATGGAATGGAGCACCTTTTGCGTGGCATCTGAAATAACAGAGAGAGAGGAGTGGCAGGCGGCTGCATTATCAAATTAGAAATAATACACTTTGTAATAAGTCTCTTTTGTTGCCTGTGGTTTTCTTTGTCAACAGAGCCAAACATGACACTGCAGGGCATGGTGAAGTACTTGGTGTACGAGGAGTGCCTGCTTAAGTTTTTTTAAATATGCCCCACCTGCTTAAGAGTCATCAAGGTACACACGCTTGTAAACTGAATATTCCTTTCTGTGACTCAGAAGTGCCTCCACAATAGTTGCTTACACCAGAGAATGGATGAGTCAACCATTTCTGGGCAGCTATCCAGCAGGGAATCTGCACCTATCAGCCGCTGTCTACTACAGGCTCTTCTTTCGTTCGTTCGACTAACAAGGTTTGTAAATATAATGACATAATCTAAAAAAGTGTGTCTTATCCCACAGCTTTTTTTTTTTTCCCCCTGGTAAAAACTTACTCTTCTCACATTTTTGTTTCTAGGGCCAGTACATCCCACAGTACTACAGTGGGATGTAGTACATGATATGAACACTGTTACAGAGGTACTTTCTGATTTTACATTTCAGGTGCTCAATGCAATGCATGTGAGAACCTTCACCAGAATGACACATTGAAATCATATGCATAACTACATTCTGCCTTTCGTTATGCATAAATGGCGATCACACCAGACCGACCTGCGTGAGGGACTGAAACAGAGAGGGAAACTGTATCTCTTGGTGGTGATATGAGAGCCGACAGTCCAGGCTATTGCGCGAAGTATGGCTCATACGCCATGATGGATCTGGAGTTTCTTGAAAGATCTGGTGTCAAAGTGGCTTCCCTGGTGACAGACCGACACATCCAGGTTCAAAAAAGTTTATCTGTGATCAGACATTGACCACTTTTATTATGTGTGGCATTTATGTGAAGGTATGATACTTTGGAAATGTCGTTTTTTAAATTATTTGTAGAAAAAAATATCTATTACATCTTTTCAAATTGTTGTCAGCACTCACCAAGAAAAGGTAGATGCAATCTCTAAGGAGAAGTACTGCAAGACGGTCAATATGTGGCAAAAGAGCATCAAATTTCACCTCTACTGGTCAGCATCCGGTGGAGAGGAAACAGTGGCGAAGTGGACACCTCAACCACATCCAGAATGTGCATGAAAATCCACACTTTCCCAAGTGCCTCCACCCCCCTTTCGCTGACAAAAACAAGTCGCTGAAGCCTGGTACGCCACTATTCAATAGCAATTATGTCATTTAATTGCAATCCTGTAATATGCTCTCAGCTGCTATGCACTCATCATCTGTTATGTATTTGTTATTCTCTTTCCCCCTCTAACAACAAAGGCTACAAGCTGGAGAAGGTGCTACCAAACAAGCGTGTTCTTGGTGATGTGAAAAAGCTGAGCCCTCTCTACTAAACATATGCCTTGGAGGGGTTCCACAGTGTGATGCGGTTCGCACCAAAAGCCGTGCCCTTCTCATACTTAGGGATGCTCTGCAGGTAAATTGTATAGTAATCATGTTCAATATTCAATATTGTGTAGTAACAGGGCTCCAGAATACTACCACTTGACTTGCATATTATGCAAGTGAAAACCTGTGCAGTGCCACTTAAAACATTTTATTTGGGAATATACCAGTTTTACATATTACTTGTGTATCTGCTGACTTTTTATTTGCTGGTGCCAGTATCTAAAACTTCCAGGCACTGTTACCACTATTGTCAAATTTTAGACCTAGCCACGCCTTTACTAACTATTTTGGAGGAATCCCATACAAATCCTTCTCATTTCAGGCTATATTGCATTTCAACGAAAATTCTGTGCTTGCCCAAGCGAGGACTGCAGCAGGAGACTGCAGATCCAAATTATATTTCCAAAGGCCAAGAGAGGGGAATGTTGTGTCCATGGTGAAGACCAAATATACTTCTGGTTACTTAATTCTCAGTTGTCTGATGCAAGTTTTCATCTCCGTACTAATATATGCATCATTCCAAACACATTTGCCCCGCTGGCGAGATTTTGGCACCACCTGAGCGACAAGGTGTAGGACTACATTTGCCAGTGTAACGAAATTAAAAACAAGCAGTAAACACAAAATTTCTAATTGCAGTTACTTTGGTAACAGTTTATCAACAGTTGAGACCATATGAATTACTCAAACTATATGCAATGTTATGTGCTCTCTCCTGTGTTTTAGAATATGTCACTGAGCTTATGGACCTCTTCTTTGACAAGGTCATCCATGACTCTGCACCCCTTGTGGCTGAGCTGAAAGCACTGGCTGTTTCTGGATTCCTGTGCTCACAGTATGAGCGACCTGAGAAGGCAGATGCAATTGGTAGCCATTTGTCCAGGATCAGCTGGGGGATGGGAACAGATCCAACACATGGTGTCCCAACACCTGTCTAACCCCATAATCCCTTTTCTAATCAGCTGCTTTCTGCCAACATTTATTGTCACCATCTTCACCGTACTATTACTCAAAATTTTGTTATTTGGGTACAGTAAGTGCAGTTAATTGTCACAAAAACACTCCACAGATGCATAATTTTGTGTTGAGATAAATGCCTGGAGGTGTGTAACAGTGGTCATGACAACAGCCTAATCTCTATTCCTTGTTCCTGTCCTGTTTTTTTTTTTCCATGGTAGTTTGACACCAGTGTTTTCCCCACGTGCAGTTATCAGTGTCTTCCTCCAGCATATCTGCCTGCCTCTGTGTTCCTGTGACTTACTTCCTGCCTCAGCCCAAAAGTAAGTTGTGACACGCATACAAACATGTCATTACTCAAAAATGATTCCAAGACTTCTATGGAATTTATTAGAAGTGTATTGAATGAATGAATAATTGTGTACATAACAAATGTCCAGAACATTACAAGATAGCCACTGCTATCGCTCTACTCTTGATTCTTTTGTGATATGCCATTTTCTAAGCATGCAAGCTTTCTTGAGCTCAAATCCCTAACCTCTTTTTCTTCTCTTTCTGCCATTCTCTGTGTCTGCTCCTCTCTCTGTCTCATTACTGCCTCCATTTCTTCTCTTTGCTTGCTAGTAACTAAATGCAGGGAAACGATTTTGCAGCATACATTTCCAAACTTTTTATCAAGTCCATCAAATACAAATTACAAATGACTATTTTGTATTTCAAATAGGTTTTTTTTCACCACTGCACTGTCCCAAGGATATGGTGCTCCCCGAATTAGGGGACGGGCTGGACAGCCACATTGTTTGATCACACAAGAGCAACTCTTTACTGTACACCATACAGCAGATTGCACACATGCTGGGTGTCTCAAGATGCACTGTAACGCAACTTCTCAGGTAATTATTGACATATACAATAGCCAATTTATATTTGCCCTTGACAGTTTAGTACATGGGTGGAGAGTTAATTCATAGATGGTCTCTGTGGTTGGTTCTATCTCAATTGCCATTCAAAAAGTATTTGCTCAGTCCTTTGAAAGCAGCAAGAGCCTATTTGCATTGTCATAGCTATCATTTGCATTACCATTCCAACATGTGCGATGATCCTTACATAGCCTAATGTCTCCACCTATAAATAACAGGTGACACCTTGGTGGTTGCCTACATAACACAAACTTAATTAATTGGCTTAATTGCAGTAGTGGAACGGTCAGATTTAATTTAATCTCTGAATTGTGAATAGTTGCACAGAGCTATTAGTTAAAATGAGTGACTAATTTGCTCTGTCCTTTTTTTATATTACAGCCTGTTTAATATCTCCATCCGTGGTGGCTACTCAAACATGACTGACGCAGAGTTGAATGAAAGAGTTGTGTGTTTCAGATATGCGAGTACCACAGAATGCGTCGTGTTGGTGAAATATAATGAAACGTATACTATATAAATGTATATATAAAGAAACGAATACTGGACCAATAAGAAATGTTCAGCGCTGCAAGCTCCACCCCCAAAGGACTTGTGAAAAGTACCTACCCCCAAGCAGGGAATTTTTGGTTCCCGGAAAATGTCCCCGGAACTTAATTTAGACCCTGGTCCCTGCGGTGGCACTGAAAGTTCCTAGTTTCTGGGGAAAGTTCCTGCGGTAGAAACGCTCCTAGTGACTCAGACTTGGACATTGGAGTTCAAGAGATCTACTGACCTGACTACAACACTGGTTAAAAATCTTGTTCCAACCAAATAGACTATATACATAGACTATACTTACTGTATATGTAAGAGCACTGTTGGAGGGAGCCTGAGACTTTCCAACGACTGTGTCCTGTAATTGTTTTGCATATGACAATAAAAAACTTGTAAAGCCCATATTTTCTTGTTTTTATCCCATCATATAGCCTATATTTATTGAAAATGAAATTACCTCAGTGTGCACTACTATAGGTATATACAATACCCATCCCAGCAACAGCCTGTTTATCCTGCTGCCGTCTGGCAAGAGATACAGAAGTTTCATTCCACCAGAGCAGCTTCTTTCCTTAGGCTGTAAGACTACTCGTGCAAGACTCCGACATGAACCTACAAGCACGACTCAAAAATGACACAAAAACGATGGGTAAAATGTCAAAGTCCACAAGGTTTATTCCAGAAAACAGGCAACAGTCAAAACCAGGAGCTCGGGAAAGGAGTGCTGGAAAGCTCAGCGTAATGCTAGACACAATCTGGCACTACTGAGGGACGAGCGAATGAGCTGTGCAGGCACGGAAAGATGGGGAAGACACTTGCAATGACATGGGAATAAGTTTATAGTAAGTTAATTAGTAGTTACCGTATTTTCCGCACTATAGGGCGCACTGGATTATAAGGCGCACTGTCAATGAATGGTCTATTTTCGATCTTTTTTCATATATAAAGCGCACCGGACTATAAGGCGCATTAAGCGAAACAAAACAGTCAGATAAGTCAGTCAGTCAAACTTTATTAAACGTGTTCACAATAACTCTCAACATTGTTCAAACGTTAATGAGCGTATTCACAATAACTCTCAAAATTGTTCAGTTATCACACGTAAAATACAACACAATACACTCCCTTTTTCAGTTCATTCCTCGTCCACAAATCCCTCAAATTCTTCATCTTCGGTGTCCGAGTTTAACAGTCGGGCGATTACGGCATCCGGCCCGGATCCCTC
>OMKR01045120.1:11361-25176 GCA_900302355.1 Cyttopsis rosea | reverse complement strand
ATTCTCACCGGCCGCATCACCGCCTGGTACGGCAGCTGCTCCGCTGCCGATCGCAAGGCGCTCCAGAGGGTGGTGAAGACAGCGGAGCTCATCATTTACTGTCACCTCCCCTCCGTGCAAGGCATCTAGCACACACGATGCCTTAGGAAAGCACGGAAAATCATTAAGGACTACAGCCATCCAGGCTATGGACTGTTTACGCTGCTGCCGTCTGGTAAACGTTACCGGAGCATCCGGGCACGGACTACCAGACTCACAAACAGTTTTTACCCACAGGCCATCAGGCTTCTTAACCTGCAACATCTCTTGTCTCCTATGTAAATTAAATTAATGCACATCACCACAACCAAATGTACATATCCACCGGCACTCCTTCACTTTATTTTTATATTTATAATGTGCAATAGTCTTGAGTACTTTTCTAGTTTTAGGTTTTTTTTTCAATCTCATTTGTCATGTACACATATGTTACCCCTGCCCTTTACTTCGACCTCGTGCCCTTATATGTGACCTCTACTTGTACGGTTGTACTTAAAGTCTTATCTGTTTGTGCCTACTACGTAGTTGTTGCTTGCCTTGCCACAAGAATTTCATTGTCCAGAATGACCTTGTGTTGTACTGTACATTTGACAAATAAAACACTTTGAACTTTGAACTTTGATTATATGCGTCACACTGTACTACATCAGTCTGTACGACATCAGTCTGTCTGGCAGGATCTGTCCTCTTTAATAAGCTCGGCATGTTACTACTGTCCTGTATAGAACTGACAGACTCTACACCCTCTTAGGGTGTAACATGTGCAGGCTTACTATTAGCCTGCCCTACCTTGACTGGGCTAGAGTCTACACCCTTTAAAGTGGTATTACCAGGCTCTCTACTCACCTGTCTGAGATGTCATGCTTGGCTCAAACATTTACCTATGTTCCTAGAAAGAGTGATGGCGCCGTCCCAGTTAGGGTGAAGGCCATCCATCCTCAGCAGGTCAGGTTGCCCCCAGAAGGAGGGCCAGTTATCTCCAAAGGGGAGTCCCTGATCTCCGCAGAACTTAGCCAGCCACCAGTTAAGCGAGACCAATCTTAAGAAGAAGAAGAAGGATTTATTGATCACACATTAACCACACACATGCGGAGGGTGACACACACACACACACACATGCAGGAGTGGCGAACGATGAAATATAGTCTCTGCTTTTATCCCATCCTGGCCGTCCTTCCTCCAGGGGCAGCCAGGAGCAACGACTAACCTTTCATCATTGCCTCTCGCAGGCAGGGGACCAGAGACAATTACTCGATGCTGACTCATCTTTCTGGCGAGTTCTAGCTATGTAACTCTGTGATCTCTGATTGCCTCATCCTCACATTATTAGAGCCGACATGAATAACTATATTAGAATAGCTGGTGTCAGCCTTGTGTGCCTGTTTCTTATGGCTGTTCCTGTTCCTTGCCAGCACTCTAAGATTAGTTTCAATGTCGGGTGCTCTGGTCCCAGGTAAACACATGACTGTGGCTGACCTTCTAAACTTGATGTGGTCGGTGTGTCCATACTCACCACTATGTCGGAGCAGCACGTAGTGCGCCGGTTTGTTTGTAGCTTGTAGCCACTAGCTGCTAGCCGCTGTAGCTTGTAGCCGCTTAGCTGCTAGCCACTGTAGCTCGTAGCCGGTGTCGTCTGAGGTTCCCGGAGCCTCACCAACACACTCGCGGGAGCAACTCCAAGAGAAGCAGAAATGAAAAGAGACTAACAGATACCAGTGGATTGAAGTAGATTTCGACAAATGCCAGACCATACACAAGACAAACAGAAGCTCGGAAACACTGAGCACGAACAATTAGCTTGAACCAGTAGATTCAAGCGGAATTGAAAGCGAATGTATATTAAACTAACTCCAGAAGCTACGATTTGTAAAAATTGCGAGTCAATGTAGAGTAGTTTAAGTGATACAACTTCATCAAACAGCAGAAGTCTGCAGGGCACTCTCAGCACTCATCGGGGACTGGACACCAGACCGGACACCAGACACCAGAGAAGAACATGAGGAATAAGTATAGTGTTGAGCGTCTTGAACACTTTATGGATGCCTCATGTTTTAATTTAAACTAAACTTCTAATGGAGACACGGAGAACAACACAGGTCGAGGTCCTGACATTGGCGTTTTCCAGAAGCTCAGTTTTTACTTCCTCCACACAAATGAAAGAGTTGTTCGTTTTGACTCGGTAACTGCAGCCAGACACACAGGCATTCACTGAGATTGAATCCAGATTCACTCATAAGAAGAGCGAGTTCCTAAAACTGTGTTTTCGTGTGGATGGGAGGTCAACACGCAAAGGAAATACTACGTTTTCTAAAACATCCGTGTGGACAGGACCTGGGTCGTGATGAAGTCCCTCCCCAACCGTCTATTGGTGGAATAAACAACATCTGGTGAAGGACACACTGGATGTAATTGTCAAATTGTAAGGGAGGAGCTGTAGCTGTTTTGTCTGAAAATGGAGAGAGAGAGGTTTGTGTGTGAGGATATAGTAAAGGGCTGCTGGTCATGGTTGGCCGGGCTGATCTCCATATCTCCACCGCCCAGCCTCGCTCTCAGGGGTCACCTTGTCCCACTCGTTTTTTTTTTTCTCCTGCTTTGAGCGGCTCTGTGCATAATCCACCGAATCGCACCGACGCTGTGAAAAAATACCCAACGCTCCAGATCTGCCAGTTCAGCTCCATCACTCCCTGCATTTTTTACTCACACCTACAACTCCCATCGTGGCGGAAGTGGAAACAACAAAGTGATGGGCATACCGGTGAGCTCGCCAGGTGTGCCGTGAAAATCTTGTTCAAATTCTACTTAAAATACATGAATAATGGACTAACTAGTATCTTGTGTTGCAAGGTCAAAATTGTGAGGCTGCACTGATTAATCTACTTCCTCAGTTCCAGCAGAACAGCAGCTCTGAGTTCATTAGCACAAGACCAAGTTTCACACTGAACATGAGAACTATTAGTAGTGATGAAAGGTTTGGACTCATTTTTGAGATTTGACAAGAAACCTAACCCTAACCCTTGTTCATTGTGTGACTCCAGACAAATTTAAAAGATTTGTTCACTACGACCGAATCGTTGGCGAGTCTTACATCACTAGCAATTCGTAGGCCATAATAATAATTCAAATTATAATAATAATAATAATAAGCACAGTTCTGTGTGTTTGACATTTTGTGATGTTTTTAGTGGTTAACAGGATAGTGGTGTAGCACTGTGGGATAATTCCATTGCACAAAGTGTTGAATAAAGGTTGGAAACACTGAGCTGAAATGTAGATATAGATGAAGATACAATGACATGCTTTGCATAGTACACAGAGCAGGGACAATCTCACAATGTGCTTCACTAAAGAAACAGAACATTTTTTAAATGGATTTCGACAGAAATCCAACTCGACTGAACATTGTTTTTCCTGTAAACACGGTGGAGCGGCTTACACCAGGGAGTGGGCATTCACCTGAGAGTTGCTGATCCCCTGTTCTGAGCAGAGGAATTTAGCTGAAGAAAAATAATTCAGCCGAAAACAATGTTGAAGCAACTCTCGCCTGTTGTCTTCAAATCAAACATTTGATGATTTGAACGTATGACATATCGGAATCTCGGTATCTATTGGAGTACATTTCCATATGCAAGGAATTGGTCTAGTTGGTGTAGTTGGTGCATCCAGACAAAGAAGGATAAAAATCTGCATAATATTAATATGTGTACACCATAATGGATGTGGCTCATGGTGAATGGCTAATGGAATTAATCTGTTTGTTAAACAAATTGTGTTGCATAACTGAGCTTAGGAATTAAAATAAATGTAAAACACAATTTGATACACACATGTCCCTGTATGCTCCGTTGTCCAACAAAATATATTTTTTAAAGAAAGTAACGATGCATTTGTACATTTTTCTCAATTATTGTTATTTGTGGTATTCATTATTTTTATTTTCATCCAGACATATTTGTGCGTTGTATTAGAAAAGTAACCGAAATGTTCCTTTGTCATCATATTCCTCATTGAAATGACACAGAAGCATCTCAATGTCACCACACTCTGCAGGACAAACAGGTTTTTCACTCACATGTCCTGAAAAAGGAACAGAATATTCCTCCCAAAAGCTGCTATGCACATATTCTCTGCTTATATTTAGTTTTATATTTTTACCCTGGAAGGAAAATCAATCAGACAACAGCAGCAGCAGCAGCAGCCTGTGTCCATCGACGGTGAAGTTTATTGTTGACAATAAAAAAACGAAACATTGCAGTGTTACATTTATTTGTATTTTTGGTGTTGTCCGTTAAGGTTCTTTTGTTTTTTGTTTTTTTTTTCATTTTTTCATTTTTTCATTTTTGTATTCATTTACATGGAAAATGTTATTGGTAGAATTGTATGCAGATATACACAGTATGAAAACACATACAATATACAAACAATATAACAATATGCAAGATTCTTGGGAAGGACTCAGGGAGACGCAGGTTTGGGTGGAAGTTGCCAGCGTGCCGGCGTTTATTAAACATAAACATAAGAGGCAGCGCTCTTGAGCGTAAAATAATAGTACAGGCAATAATAATAATCAGGAATGAATGGACGCTCCTCAGGCTTCAGCGCACCTGGCACCAAGCGTTCACACGGGTCTCGGGTCCCAAGGATTTCTCTCCTCTGGAACGCAAACACAGACATTAAGAACACTGGATCTTACGCACTCTTCCAACTTAAATCGGTTAAAGGGGACGTCAAGTCTGAGAAGTCCGCGATGAACCTTCGGTAGTAACCAGCCAGCCCCAGGGATTGCTTGACCCTAACCCTACCGATCAGCAGGGAGACACCTGTCAGTTGGGGAGTGGCCCCCATCCCCCGGGGTTGTCGCTGCGGCGGCTGCAGGCTCGGATCTGGTTGCCCAAGAAGCCAGGGAAGAGGGAGACCCGTACCCAGGTTCCGAGGGCTGGAGCTGCGCTGGCTGCTGGGGTTGCACCCAGCTGTCGCGGACGCAATGACGCAGTCCAGCCGGCGGTGCAGAAAGTCACGCTCACCCTCTAGCTTGGTGACGCGCTTCCGTAACCGTCCGTTCTCCTCCTGCACTCCTTCCGTCCTGCGCTCTTCGTCCTTCCTTGCTACAGTGTCGCCCTGTTCAGGCGCCACCGGGTTCTTGGGAAGGACTCAGGGAGATGCAGGTTTGGGTGTAAGTTGCCGGTGTGCCGGGGTTTATTAAACATAAACATAAGAGGCAGCGCTCTTGAGCGTAAATCAATAATACAGGCGATAATAACAATTGGGAATGAATGGACACTCCTCTTGCCAGAGGAGCCAGGCTTCACTGCCTGGCACCGAACAATCGCACGGGTCCCTGTGTTCAAACATTAAGAAACCTTCCCAGCCGAGTCGGAACCAATCAGCACCAACGGGGCTGATCAACCCGACTCGGTGAGATGAAGCCAGCACTGCGCCCTGCAGACTGTGGCTTATCCACGCCCCGCCCCCTGGCCTGAAGACATCTGTGTGCCAATATTGAGTTATGGTTATAATGCCACCTACTGGCAGGAAGTAGTTGCCACGAAACAGGAAGTGGTTTGTAACTCGACTGTACATGGTCCAATCTGCCCCAAACTTCACATTTTTGATAAGAGTCCCAGCCTGAAGACATCTACATGCCAATATTGAATCCCATCAGCACCCCCCACGTGCACGACGAGGGCCCGATCATCGCTGCTTGCTGCTTTAATTATTATTATTATTATAAACGTGGGATCACTTGATATGCACACAGGATCAGGAAACTCACATGTTGATATTTGATTGATATTTTTTTAATAAAGAAATTATACGCATTTATTTTTATTTAACCTTTATTTATATCTATTTTTCAAAATGGGTACTGGCCAAGAAGAGTAGCAGGCACAATATATACATATAGGCATTAAAACAGCAACAGATCCACAACATTAAAACAATTGGCAATAGTTAAATAGGTTTGTATATGTATATATACAGTATAACTTATTTGAAGCTCCCTCCATGCTCTATTACATAATGAAAATATCCAAATTCACATCAGTTTCCAAATATGCAATGTGGAATGTCTGCACTTTGACCAGTAATGTACGGAAGTCTGGAGAGGCCATCCAATATTATTACTTTGGGTTCTGTTATCTTGTGATGGGGATAACTTTTGTTATGTCATGATCACAAGATAAATAAGTCATTATCACAAGATAACAACTTCCGTAGTAATGTCAGTTTTGAAGTAAATTCTTATTTAGCCTCAATATGTTGCTTAAATGCCTAAATGTGAATTGTAATGCCATCCGAAATAATAATAACATGAAAAACAGAACATTTTTTATGTTCTATTATGTATGTATTATGTATCATTTATTCGTAGGAGTTTTGGGACCTAAAACCGGGGTCAACTCAAAAAAGGTCTTGGTCGCTGAAATGTCCAGTTTGGGTCTCACTGTACTGCTCCTCCTATTCGATGACCATGTGTTGGTGGAGAGCAACTGCCGTCTCATCAGTGAACAAAAGATTCGCTGGTAATGGCTTTTCTCATTTCCTCGTTCTCGGCCAGTTTCTATTTCGGCGACGTCGCTGCTGCTTTCGGCAAAGTCATTAGCACTCAGATTGTGCCGCGGCCTAATATGTGCTTTCTACGCAGGTTTGAATCAGGTCACTACTCACTCCCCTCCCTTTCCTTTTCCGACTTCCCACCTCATTATAGATGGATGTCATTACCCTTGTCAAGTGGAGCGCACTGTACTGTATTTATAGTTTTGTAAAGATTGAATGTACAGTAGCTGCATCTGATTTTTTCTTTTGTGGGCAATTCACAAAGGTTACAATTTACTACAGTTTTATTCATAACAGTAACTAGGAACAATGAAAGATGTACCTTTAATTTGATAGCTACTCACAATAAATGAGAAGTAAATCAGAGCATAATGTGACCAGTAACATGTAAATATTGAATTGTGTAGAATTCAACTGACCTCACAGGCATTGCATTCATTCCGACTGCTAACGTGCCTAAAGTATCATTTGGAAGTAGTTGTTATCGGGTTTAAAGTACTCCTAAAAGTGAGAATCCTTCCAAAATGAAGACTCCCCCCTTTGCGGAAGTAATATTTATTTGTAATATTGATTTCAATTTCATTAAAATTTAATTTATTAATGCATTAACAATATTTAGTATCAATTTCAAGACTAAGGAGTTCAGTAAGAGTATCAATTCAGAACTGTATATGCATGTTCTTCAATTTGCTCAGGTCACGTATGAGCCCCAATTTCCAGGCACTTGTACTGTAGCTGTGAGACAGTAAATCAGTGAATCAGTTATGATGTGTGGAATCCACCCAGACACACGCTTTCACATAAACTCTATCGAAGAATAGATTTTTTTCATTTCGGACGCCACAGTTCAGAGATAAGTGAGAAGGGTTAGAAACAAACATGAAAACATGGCTTCTCTACATTCAGACTGTTGTCGTTGTCATCTACATTTTAGGCCATATCTTGGACTAAATCACACTTTTAATCTGGACTAACTGAAATGGTCCTTCTCAGTCGTGGTTTGAAATAGTCTCAGACTTGGCCTAGTCTTGGTTTAGAACAATTTGATTTCCAGAAGGAAGGTTAGAGTTAATCTAGGTCTAAGAGAAGGCTTAAATTAAACCTGGCCAGAGGCAGGTTTATTTTTGGATAAATGGGTGTGGTCTCGAGGTCAACCAGGTTGATCTTGGCTAAATCCAGCCAGAAGGAGCTGACTTGTCCTCCATTACCTTGAGGGAGGATTTGGATTTTTTTTCTTAGTCCTGATTTAGACTTGGTCCTATAAATTTGATTAAACATAAAATTAGTTCTTTCAGATTATCATGGCTGTGAAAGCAGTTTTATTAAGTCTCCACTCTTAATGTAATAACCCCTCTCTTATTCACCTCATTACACGTGGTATATGTACAGGTTTGATTCATGTAAACTTGCACTTGTCAGAATGTGAATTGGTGATAAATCCATAGTTTAGCAGCACACATCAAAACAATTGGCAATCAAAATAAACAAATTGAATTAAAATAGAATGGCATTATGTAAAGGGAAAAAAATGAAAACAGAAAAAAAGGCAATATACAATAATAAAAGAAGGACATATATAAAATTGGCAATATACAATTGACCTAAAAATGTACAAATATCAATAAAAATGATCCAAAAAATTACTAATAAACAAGAAACAATAAATCTTAGGTTTATAATAATCTTTTATGTATTTATGTAATTTTTTTCTATTCCTTTTTACTACTTATTTATTACTTAGGTAATTGTGTAATTATGTAAATGTACATTATAATTTCCTATTTTTATATGAAAGTTCTACGCTGTTCCACACAGGTCCTGGACCGTTCCTCTAGTTCAAGGACTCCTATATTGGTAACTGTCTAAATCTAATTGGAATAAAGTTTAATCCAATTGGAATTGTAAAAGTTTAGACATATTGTTTAGACAATTCTGACTTCACATGTCGAACCTGGTAATGAATGCAGTTATTTGAGCGTATTTTATATCAAATCAATAACATGCTTGCGTCTCGTGCTATACCGTGGATATTGACATCACAGTGGCTGTATCCACGGTGTAGCATGACCACGATAATGATTAAATAACAAATTCCTTGAAGCCCTGCTAGTGATAACCCGCAGCAACAGTAAAGATATTCCCTTGGGTGGTGTAAGGGTTCTATAGTGTGCAATTCCCACTTGACTCCATCAGTGACTCTGTGGGTGGGGTGAAATCTTGAAACACAGATCAATAACCCTTAAAATGTCCACCGGTCACTAGACATTATAAACCGTGTTAGATGTGAATCATCCACGGGGTCAAAGCCTGCAGAGCTTGATCTGGCAACCCTGCAGAGCTGTTTCTGACAACCTCGCCAGCAGGGCCAAACGTGTCTATTGAAGATGTCAAACTGTCAAACTTATAATCATAATGATAATAATAATAAATGCTGGGTTAAAAAAAAAGCTTGATACTCTATAACAATTAATTTAGATTTCTGAATCAATTAGACATTTTTAATACTGATGCTTGGAAGTTTGGAAGTAATGCAACAATGTCCTGTTTAAAGTTAAATACCACTATAGTCACAAATGAATTACAATATTACATTTCTGCATTAGACTGAATTTGTTTGGTGAAATATGTTTGTAAAGCATGTCAGATGTTATACAATTCTCATTATGTATGATATATGTGACCGACCACGTCCTAACCTGGCACATTTCACAGGAGCGTACTTTTGGGGAGACGTGAAAAACCTTGGAAATCCCTTTCTAGGTCAAAAATGAGATTATAGCAGATTTATGTTCCTCTAGTTCCTCTGTTTTCAAAACCTTACTGTAATCTTTAATAAGTCATAGCTTCCAAAATATTAGTGTAATTCCCAATTTGAAGCTCTGTTCATATCATGTGATAAACTAAAACGTCAAATTTTGAAATGTGACCCTAAAGTATGTGGTGGGTCACATATTGATATAAAATCATATTGTGAGCCGTCTCGTCAATATCATTTTGAATCTATATGGAATCGAATCGTGACCCTTTGTATCAAAATCGAATATATATCATACGTTGTCTAACAGAACTCTTAAGTTGAGTCATCACTAATACATAAGTATTATACATAACTGTAGTAGTTATAGTTGAGTTTAACTATCATGAGTAGGATGCCATAATCTGCCAGTATCATATCTCTAGAGGTTTGATTGCATACACTGTGTGGTTGTATGGAAAAGGAACCATCATATACTCACTTTGGGGGTCAATAACTGCAATTCATGACCAGTCTAGTAACTCCAATTAGTTACCATTGACCGTTAGCCAGTGAATGATTCAAAAGCGCCGAATCCCAATATCAGCCTGAAACTTCTCCTGTATATTGTCCGAGGGCTGACATAGTGTAGAGGTACAAATATGGTTGTTCATAGTAATATAACATTTCTTTTCGTTTTTTGTTAAGAAATAGTGATGTCTCTGTCTGGATCCAGCCAAACAGTGTTGTCAGAAGGCATAGGGCGACAGATGTGGCAGATTGAGAGGCTGACAATATAATTGCAGTAATCAACCTGTTTGAGGAACATGGACATCTATCATGTCGCAGCAGCACAGAGCCAATCCTTCCACTCGGTTTTCATGTGCCATTGTGCGTTCTCACAACTCAGACATTTCAGCTTCTGTGTATGGAGGAGAATTATCGCACTTCTATCTTTGTTCGCTGTACTTTATTTGCTTTAAGTGCGTTGCTAAAGTAGAATGTTCTCAGCAGTGAAAGGTATTTGGGGTTACGTTCGGTTATGCTTGACGGACTCTTAGTACATATGATTTGAAAATGGGTGTATGGATTTTTTCCACTGAATTCTGTAATATAATATATTGGATATGTACTGCTATTACTACAACCACGACTAGCACCACAAATACTACTTCAACTAATCATAATGATAAAAAGAAAGGGGAAGAGGAATAGAAATAGTACTACAGTCAGAAGAAGAAAGAGGAGGAGAAGATTACTAAGTGGAAGAAATGGAAATGGGGATGCAGAAGGAGATGAAGAAGTGGACGGAAATCGAAATGGGGATGGGAGATTGAGAAGGGGATGGAAATGGAAAAGGAAAAGGAGATAGAGAAGTAAATGGAGATGAGAAGGAGATGGAGAAGGAAATGGAGATGAGAAGGAGATGGAGAAGGTGATGGAGATGGAGGAGAAGAAGAGGACTAAGGGGAAGAAAAGGAGGAAATAGAAGGAGAATCGGGACCAGCAGAGGATCGGTGGAAGCCGTTTAACCGGATTATGTTGTTGAGGTGGCATGCTGTTCATTTGAACTGCAGAGGTACTGTATGTCTACATTATGAATATGGTTTATAAAATTTTGAATTATGAATAATCCTTGTTAGGACACCACTCTTTTCTTTAATCTTTAAAAAGAGAGAAAAGAATAATATAAACCAAATTAATTATAATTGTCTCTGAAGGAATTTGAATTATTTTCGATAAATTTACATCAAAACTCACTTTTAAGGAACACAGACACACAGGCTTTCCTCACAGAATGAGATTTCTTTTATCACACTAACTAAATGAATAAATGAAAGAAAAACACCACATGTAAAAAAATAAAACAAGCAAATGAATAATTGTAAAGAAAATATGATTAAAGAAATTAACCAAGGAAATAAAGAATTTTCACCGAGATGGCCACTTTTAACTCAATTGCAAATGGGATCGGATTAAATGACTTCTCAATGGGACGGGACAGGACTAACGCAACTAGGGGCTCTTAAATTCTCTAACACAAAAGGTTTCTTTTACTGGACACCAACACTGAATCATGAACCGGTGGAAAGCCGTCTTATTGATCGTTGAGTTTGAGACGGTGGGAAACTGGTGGGTTAGGCAGTCCGCGCCGTGGTGGACTCTGTGGCAGGGACACGCTGTCCGCGTCTACCGGCAATCTCCAACGGTGCTGGGTGGAAGAGCACCGCGGTTGATCCGGTCCTCAGCCGAACTGTGTATTCACTGACTTGAGAAAGTACTGGCGGGCTTTCAGGGGAGTCATTCCAAGCTAACTGAATCGGAGCGGTGGTTGGTCCAGCGAATGTAACCTGGCTACTCTCAACAATGTTCAGCCAGGTAGGAGTCTTTTTGTGAATCAAAACTTCCAAAACAGAAAAACACACAACGTAGCAAAAGCACAAAGTAACGATATAAAAATCAAACAAAAGAAATGAAAGAAAAACAGTTCTTCAGCTGGATACTGAGGCGATTCGTTTAGTAAATAAAAATGGCACGCGTCGAGGTGGAGGCCAGCTCGATCATGCAATGGCCACAGGCTGCTTTTCAGTCCTTGGTGTCTGAGTTTGGGGACCTCCCCTTCCAAGATGGCGGAGGGGCGGAGTTTGGATCCGCTTCAGTCAATGGGGTTTTTGGGATTATACTTAAACGCATAGAAAAGTCTAAAATCTGTACCCATTAATTTAAATGGTTAACATTACTTTTAAACATTAATTCTGGATAATTAGGTTTACATACATACATGAAAAAGAATAAAACAGTATTCCCACATTCAATTCTCAAACCACTCTAGTTATTAAAAGAAACATAATTCTTGGCATCATTCATTATTCAAAATTTTTGATGTTTCTTATTCATGGATAAACGTAAAAATAAACAAACTTTATTATCAAAAAAACACACAGCAAGCGAGGCAGGAAAACATTCAGACACAGGTCTCATCTGTGGACACTAGGGGGCAGCAATGTGGTCATGGCAGAACATATTAAAATTAATTTATGTAAAATTACCTGGAGGAAAAGGTCATTGTGATTATAGATTGATTCAATTCTTAGTTCAGTTTAAGTCTAAACTTTACTTAAACACAATGCAACGAATGTACATGGTGCAAGCGTGGTCTCCCCGGAATGCGAATCACAAAGATAGAGCCTAAAGGTCTTCAGGTCCAGCTGTGTGAGTCCACTCTCAGCAGGGGAGTGTTGACCAAAGGACAGAGAGGGGGGAAGAAACAAGCACAAGGAGTTATCTGGTCCAATCCTCTTGGTGGAACACTACAGCTACACAAACACAGGCACAGTTTATTATATCAATCTTGCTTTGGTTTAATTATCCTGGCTGGAGAGACAAGGGTTAATAGCTCCACTGGGTTTCAGCCGAGTTTGAATCTCTCTGGGGGTGAATGCTTTCACCCCGGTGAGATCTGGGTGGGGTGCTGTAAAGCACAGGATCCAGCGACTGATCAAAGCATCCTGTTATAAACGTTCCTGGCCGCGTGGTCAGAGAAAATAGTTTCCGCATTCCAATTGGCTGTTGGCACGGTGGCTCAGTGGTTAACACTGTTGCCTCACAGCAAGAAGGTCCTGGGTTCGATTCCCGCCTGGGGCACTGCTCCGGTGGGTTATCGCCCAATCAGGGGCCTTTCTGTGTGGAGTTTGCACGTTCTCCCCATGTTCGCATTGGGTCTCCTCCAACATAAGGACCCCGACTAAAAACGTGCAGAACACTTCCTGTCCTGTCCCTGACCACGACATGGACCCACCACCTGGAATTGGTCCCCGGGCGCCGACAAAGTGAGGGCTGCCCACTGCTCCTGGCTGCCCCTGGAGGAAGGACGGCCAGGATGGGATAAAAGCAGAGACTGTATCTCATCATTCGCCACTCCTGCATGTGTGTGTGTGTGTCACCCTCCGCATGTGTGTGGTATATAATGTGTGATTAATAAATCATTCTTCTTCTTCTTCTTCTTGAAAGATTAAGTTGCAGTCGTCATCACGCTACAGAACTCTGCTGCATTTGGGGGTTTCGCTCAGCGATCCAAGCAGAAGTGGCAACCGAAGAAACAGTAGATTGTTCTGGGCGTAAGGGTGTGCGTTCCCCAGCGCCATTGCCATGGCAACCAAGGTAAACATCTGTGAGGGTTTAGGACATATTGAGCGTAACACTCCCCGGTGTGATACAATGCTGGCGTGTGATTGGAAGTCATTCTTTAGGAAAACTTGCCGTTGTTTTAGTAGATTAAATGTGTCTGTATTATAAATTGCTGCAATTACTGTGAGTCTGCTCAGACCGAACGCAAAGGGTGTATTCACACCTGACGCGTTTGGAGCATTTGTTCCGATTCCTGGAGTGTTTACCCCCCTAGATCGGTTAGTTTGGGCATATGTGAACACAGCAATCGCACTCTATTCTGGATCATATCAACTGTACCGAGACCACCTACAGAGGGT
>OMKR01045120.1:0-11341 GCA_900302355.1 Cyttopsis rosea | reverse complement strand
TCCAATTTACCGAGACCGCCTACAGAGGGTGGTCTCGGCGCGGTTGCAATCGCTCCACGGAGTGGTTCGTTTGCAGTAAGAATGCAACCAACCCAACAAACTGATACAACTCACTTGCTGTACTGAATATGCAATGCACGATGGGACTCTTTCGCCCGTCATCGTCTCTTTCTTACAAGAGGGAGAGAGAGAGAGAGACACCTTAAATCAAAATAACTACTGTCCGACAATTATTTTAATTTTATATTTATTTAAGACTGATATTTCGTAAAACAGGCAGGTGTAGAGCAGCTCTAATTGACGAACTAAACAAAAGAAAAAAAGCTTTTGTCACGTGATTTACTATCACGGTATTACAGATTAGAGAGATTCGATTCTTTATTGTCATTTCTAAGTATACCCATCCTATATACCCCTCGGAGCAGTCAGACACCTGATGATTGTGGATGATAGGGAATATGAAATTTCCATTCAATAGTTCGGTATTTACACAAGAGTTGTGTTACCTTTGATGTGTGAGTGCCATTATCACGCCAATACTCAATCAAATCGAGGAAGAATTGGCTAGTATTTTGACAATTTGTGCATTTTCTTTAGAACACAGAAAAGCTTGAAATGGAGCCTCTGGTGAGGGTAAAGTGGGTGATGAAAAAAGTGGGGGTAAAGTGTCTGAGTGCGTCCTACATTAGTACGAGCACATTCGAGGCATGATGATAACAATAATTTGGTAGTTTTTTAAATGCCTTTAATACAAAAACGTGTTTTAAGAGCACTAATTACACCTCTTTGTCCAACATGTGAAACACTGTGAACATGGCAGACATGAAAAGGCAAAGCGGATGTTGGTAAAGCCAGCCTATATGTGTCATCGCGTAAAATGCCATCAGCCGATGGAGCGACAATGCCTTTGGGGTGCCAGTACTGAATGCTGTCTGGTGCCTATAGATATTTAGTCTCCACAGTTTCTGGAGTATACTGTATGTCGCCGAAAGATTAGAAAGTGACAAGTTTTCTACACAATAAGGGGACCGTGGAAAATCCACGGCTGCCCTCTTAGCTACCTCGCCAGCTAAGCAATTTCCTGCTCACTATGTCCTTTTACTTTTACTACAGCCAATTGTGGAATAAGAGGTTTGTGTCAGCTAAAACAAAACCGCTGAAACAAAACCCTGTTTACCTTTAAAAAATGTGCATGCCCAGGCCAATGCTACCAATTCAGTGGTCTGTGCAGACGGGTATGGGAGGGAATACGCTTCATTCACTGTATTTGGTAGTTCGCACACACTATATCCTGTGAGATAAACACCCTCACAGGGTTTGGAGCATGAGCCGTCAACGTAAATGTGTCCACCTGAAGAGGCTGAAGAGCACTGCGTGATTTCATGTAAACAGTCATGAGCCTGTGTGATTAGAGTGTAACAAAGAATGTAATAGACACGCTGGATTAGAGGTGGAGGATGTGCAGATTTGCAAGTCGTCTGTTGACATCAGGATAGCCTCATAGCCACTGCGTCGCTCAGCTGTCATGTGTTGTGATGTTAGATTGTGTAGGATGGTGGTGACTTGGTGTGTTGTGTGGAGGTGAAATTTATGAGACAACACAATGTTTTCAGTGTCCTCAACCATCATGGCTATTGATAAATACCACACTGGTCTATATCCACTCCCTTGAGCCTGAGCCAATACGCCAGCAACTGTAGCCATCTTCTGGAATGTATAGATGGAAAAGAATGTGGTAATTGTGTAAGCCCAGGGCACAGTGCAGTCTTTAGGGCTGTGAATGACCTGGCCATATGGTCTCTCCATTGTATGCGTTGTGGAGCATCCATAAGACATGAGGCACGGTGGATCTTGTCATGGTGAGAGCAGTCTGGAATCCACTGGCGACAATAGTTGATCATTCCCAAGAAACTCATAATAGCTTTCTTCATTTGTGGTGGGGGAACAGCTTCAATCAGCGCAACTCTATCTTTTGACAGCTGTCACAAATCCCAGATATGTCAATTCCTCTCTACACCATTGTAGCTTAGCCATGGATGCTTTGTAACCACAATCAGCCAGGTGTTGCAAGAGCAGCAACTAAGCTTTCTCACACAAGTCCTTGCTCTCAGCCAAGAGCAGTAAGTCGTCGACATACTGAAGGAGTGTACATCCAGGTGGAGGTGTAAAAGACGCCAATGTAGTTCGTACCACCGCGGCAAAGGCTGCAGGGGAGTCAATATAGCCCTGTGGAAGTAGCGTCCAGGTGTACTGGGTATTCTTATAAGTAAATGCGAACAGTGGCTGAGTGTCACTGTGGACAGGGACATGAAATGGTGGAGCACAAATCAACCACAGTAAAGTAGCTATGTGTTGATGGTATAGCTGTGAGAATAGAGACAACATCAGGGATGTTAGGTGGCAGATGTACCACCACGACATTGACAGCACGTAAATCCAGCGAAAAGCGACAGGCCATTTTGCCAGGCTTTGGTACCGGATTAATCGGTGTGTTGTAAGGAGATGTCGTCGGAACAATAACTTTCTCTTCCAAGAGGGAATTTATTACCAGAGCAATTCCATCCTCCTTTTCCGCTGACAGGGGATATTGTTTCATATATACAGGAGCAATCACAGGTTTCAACACAGCCTGGTATGGGGTGTAGTCAATCAAACCTGTCTCATTTTTGTGTGCAACCCATAATTTAGTCGGAACCTTTAATAAATGTTCCAGTGGTGTGATTGCCCCATTATCATTTGATAACATCACTTGCATGGGAGGGCTAAGTGGTGATAGTGGTCTGAGTAACAGTCTCCCCACTAGTCAGTCGGAACAAACACTGCGGTGGTGGACAATTAAAGTAAGGTGTGAAATTTAATGATCTTGACCCAGACCCAGCAGCTCTTTGGGTGCTGGGTCTGCAGAAGGGAACACTTCAAAAGGCTTATCTGCTCATTTTAGGCTTGTTTTGTCAGTGTCATGAATGGCAGCTGTTTTGAGAACCACGGCATCTGATTTCCATTCTTCTGCCTCTCTGCCACTGTGGGCCACTTTCTCCTTGCTGCTGCAACAATGCCATAGATCTACCTTCATCTCCAACATGAAAGGCACCAGCCGCTTCCTTTTCTCTCATCCACTGCACTGTCTTCGCGTGTAAATTTTCACACAGCATTCGCACCACTTGCACACAGTTCGGTAACATATTCTGTAAACACATTGAAACATACAGTGGTGCCTGCACACGACCGCACTCCATTCCAGCATTTTCTGTCCATGCAGCATGGTACCAGTGCATAAAAGCATGCATACATTCCCCTTGCTTTTGTTTACAATTTGTCACAAAGGTCAGATCCATTGCCTTAGTACAAATTATTCTTTTGTCGGCCAACAGATGACCAAAGAATGCATCCACAAAGGCCCTATCTGCCCAGTTGTGACTGCCACCACCAGTAGGTGAGGAGTCGTTGCCAGTGTGCCGTGAGGGACACGATTTCGTGACAAGATGTATCGAAAATCAGTTCCTGTTAACTGCATATTGTGTTACATGTCTTAGATAAGATGTGTAACCTGTTTGTTTGAATATTAGGAGCACCTTTACACACCTCATTTAGTTCTCCAATATTTGGTGGTTTTAACATTACATGTGTGCCTACATGCATAAATGGAAATGCTGTCTCTGCTATGTCGCCTTGTGGCGTGGTGGACCGCAATTGCATTGGGTAGGTCCTGTTATCTGTTGCCTGAGATTGTATAGGTTCTGTGTCAGATGTGGGTCTGTCATCAGTCTGTTCATTTTTTGGTTCCAAATCATCTAAGGTTGGGTTGCAATGCAATGTTGCACATGCATTTTCAATGTCTTCTCTTGAGCAGATTTGGCTTCATTTTAGGCGTAGGAGGTTTCTGCACTTTTGTTTTTGGACGCGTAGCCAATTGCGTCATGTATACAGCGGCCAAATAGTTTTTTGTTACTGGTGGATGCGTTTTGTTCCACAAAGCTTTACATTTTGTCCATTCCTTACAGTATATGCATCTTGCATATAAGAGTAGTTCCAGTTTGGATCTCCGAGGCCCTCATTCACCATGCGATTTGTTAATCGCATATGATAATCAGAGAATGAGCCTTCTCTTGGTACTGGCAATGGGACTTGTGGGTGCAGAGTTTCTGACCATCCGGCTGCATTGTCTATAAATGGATGAGTGTAATATGACCCCCACAGTACGGTCCACAAATTGTACTGAGGTTTCAGGTGGCGGACTGGTAGTTTTGTTCGTCGCCATCTTTGTTACGTCTTTCTTAGTTTTACATTTTATCACATTACTGTATGTTTGTCCTCCTTTGGGGCCATGAATTTTACTTTGAGACTTTCCCATTTTCCGACTCCACACAGAAAACTCCTTTGTTCCAACCATCAAGCCAAAATTTCGTTTTACTATTGAATCCATGTCAGTAGCTGAGAAACCCTCGTTTCAATCAGTATACTGCAGGTTTTTTTTCTTTTATTCTAGGAGAACATTCCTAGAGGCCGAAGCCATGTATTTATTTCTAGAAGAACACTTTTAAAGGCCAAAGCCACACACTTCCTCAGACATCTCTTTCACATCTGATAATTCCAAATTATACTAGATCACAATTTATTATAAAATTCGGGCATGAAATGGCAAAAAGGCAAAACCATCCGGTATTTTGTAGAAAATAGTTGGGTCTTACCGTAGTCCGGAATCCCGCTTTTGACACCAAGTTATGATCTATTCATTTGAGGCTTGAAGGTTGGAGGGTCGGTGGAGTTTCCTGAAGCGTACAGCTCTGAAATACGAGTTCTGAAATACGTTTATTGCTACAGAGTTTTTATACAGGACAAAGGGGACGGATAAGCTTAGGGTGTTCACAGAGTATATATGCAGTGCAAAGAGAGCAGTTAAGAAAGGTATATATTGGTAGTATGTAGTATGTAGACTGCAAAGAGGACGGTTATGCTTAGGTTGTTGCTTCAGGCAATTAAAACTGATTTTATCAGGACATGACCATAACAGTCTACAATATGCTGATTGTTTCCAGATGTTCATCAAATATGTTGTAGCATTAGTACAAAGTTACAGTAAAACCACATCCATTTTCATCCAGTCGATTGAAGGATAACGTGGTATATATGTAGCACTGAATTAACCTCCACCCCTCGACCCCATCTCCAACAGTATCATCTCCCACCTCCAGCCCATCTCCACCAGTATCAGATTCTATCTCTGCCCCATCTCCACCTGTATCCTCTCCCACATCCACCCCATCTCCGCCAGTGTCATGTCCAACCTCCACCCAATCTTCACCAGTATCAGGTTCTATCTATCCTATCTCCACCAGTATCCTCTCCCACATCCACCCATCTACACCAGAATTAGCTTCTATCACCACCCTATCTCAGCCAGTATCAGCTCTTATCTTCACCAGTATCGGCTACCACCTCCACCAGTATCAGGTTCTATCTCCACCTCATCTCCACCAGTATCCTCTCCCACATCCCCCCATCTCCGTCAGTATCATCTCCCACCTCCACCCCATCTTTACACGTATCATCTCCCACACCCACCCCATCTCCACCAGTATCAGATCCCACTTCCGACCCATCTCCACCAGTATCCTCTCCCACGTCCACCCCATCTCTACCAGTATCAGATCACAACTCCTACCCATCTCCACTAGTATCAGATTCCATCTCCACCAGTAACATCGCCCACCTCCACCCCATCAACACCTAGCAGCTCTAGTTTCCACCACCACCACCTGCAGCAGGATTCCAGGTCTCCAGGGGAGAAGATCTGTCCTTCAAGCTTGTTCTCAAGATTCATTCCCCATATTTAAACATTGGATAAATCAATGAATTCCTCATTTCAAAAACTTTTGATACCGATTGAAATAGAGCTGATGAAAGTTCTTTGGAATGATATGATTTATACAACTTATTATACCTAACTCACCACAAGTGGATTATCCCACACCAAACACCCCTCTCTTCTCATGAGTGGGAGTGACCCAGTCTGGGTCATCCCCACTTATACCATGTCCACTTAAAATAGAGCCGCTTTTCCACCGCATGAAACCGGCCGACTCGACTCGACTCTACTTGCTTTTGGTCCAAGGTGCTTGGTTTTCCACTGCAGATAGCACCGCCTCATTGTAGCCGGTGACGTCACATGAAACTGCTGTGACGTCATCTTCAACGCGACACAATTCGCAAATTAAAGAAAGGCAAAAAAAAAGATTAAAAAAACAGACGCAGTATTCTGCTCCGTCCGGACTCCACAGGTGTTCCGGGCCCAGCAGCAGCACACGCCGTGCACCTGCAGCCCAGGATGGAGCACCGGCTCGCCGGCCGTCTGTTTGGGCCTTCAACCGAGCTCCCACCTACTGATGGTGGGATGTGATTGTCCCCGGCTTCACTACGCTCAGTGGCTGCAGAAATTCAGAATATCCCAAGAAACATGTATCTACCTGTGCAACAAATTGTGTCCAGCGATGGAGAGACAGGACACTTTTTTTCACTCTACATTTTTTTGGAAATAAACTCAATTTGCATCCATGATCTCAGTATGTTATTCATTATATGCTATATTTATTAATATTATTATTATTATTATTATTATGCTAAAGCCCTTGAAATAGGAAACCATGATGAAAATGCATGTATGAAAGTTACAAAACAGATTATTTAACAAACGAATGTGCAAATAAAATGCAAATTATATACATAAATAGAAAAATATGTTCAAATGCAAACAAATCAGTGCAACACAGCAAACTACAAACTTCGTGGTAAATCCCCTTGTTATGCGTGTCCCATGCAGCTCTCGCTGGATCCTTTCGTGGCAACCTAACAGAGGAGCGTCTGCACCTCCTGATTTGACCATAGTGTGGTTTTGCAGGTTGCCATTTTAATTTATATTTAATTTAATATATTAATATTACATTTTCATCGAGTAGTGAAAAAGAAAAATTACTAATATTATAAATATGTCCCGTGTCACGCATTGATGACGCAGCAGTGACGATTCTCTCTGACCAATCAGCGGTGTGCAGTGCTTCCACGTCACCTTTCTGTATCGCCTCAGCTCGCTTGGAACCTCGGCGGAGGTGCTCCGAAAATAGCACCAGTTATCGGGTACTATCCGTTACTTTTGCCCGATGGAAAACCGAAAAAAATAAGCAGAACAGCGGTATAGCGGTGAAAAAGCGCCATATGAGCCTAATTCATATTTGAGGTCCATTTCCTCTTAAACCTCAAACTAGTTTCCCTGGAAAACCAATGAGTATGACTATGACTATTATTCAAACACTGCAGTTTAACACGAGATGGAACTGGACTGCGAATGGAAGCACATTACATTGAAACCAGTCTTCCTTCCAGAGTTCTTCCTTTTCAATGTTCCATCGTCTTTCCTTCTGTTTGTTTCCTCACCATGAGAAGAGAGATGAGAAGAAGTGAGAGAGGCGGACAGCGGCGGTGGTGAGAGAGGGAAGTAATTATACTGAATATAGCGACGTGCTATTGTGGCACTTAATCTTCAATGTATTTCTTTTCCACTCTTGCCATTTATCCCCAATGGCACAGTAATATCCACAACCTCTTAAAACGTGAATCCGAGAGGAGTTAAGTGGAAAGAAAAAATCTACCCGGAGCCTAATTCTCTTTGTGTTGTTTGTCGAAGTGAGAAAATATGAATGCAGCTTTCTCTCCCAGGACTGGAAGTGAGGGGACGCAGACGAATAAACGGCGAATAAACAAACTTAATTACTCCTTTTGGGAAGCCAGTGTTGCAGGAATAAACAACAGCGACGGCGGCTCGTATAGACCAGTGTTTTTCAACCGCTACTGTGTCTTGAAAAATGTTCAAATTCCACTTAAAATACATAAATAATGGAAATGAGCTCTTGTGTTGCAAGATCCAAATTGCAAGGCTGCACAAATTCATCTAATTCATCAGTTGCAGCAGAACAGCAGCTCTGTGTTCATCAGAACAAGATCAAGTTTCACACTGAAAGTCAGAACTATTAGGTTGTAGGACTATGAAAGGTTCGACTGTTTTCTGAGATTCGGTTCTTGACGACTCACTCAGTAAAAAGAGTCGTGATTTTCTGACTCTTCGTTTGTTTAATTCAGTTGGTGTAACGCATTGAATATACTAAGTGCATCTGTACTTAAGTACAGTAACAAAGTACAACGTACTTCCCACCACTATACATGGAACTGTAACATACTATTTACCACAATTATTGTTTGAAAGATTGCAGTGTACATACATGGAAATGCTTCAACATACCTTTCAAAGCTGACCATTGCCACAGTAAATTTGTATTTTAGAAAATGAAATTGTGATTTATGATTCATGCAGTTTTGTAGCAGTGGGCGTATAGCCTACCGCATTCCAATAATCTGGCCGTGATATTATTTTGTGAGAACAGGCCGTCACAGCTAGGGAAAAAACGTTTCAGCCATCGCCAGGTTTTCTATGGACAGGCTACATCTACTCTTATTTATAGGTCAGTGGTTCTGCCGGCAGCCCCGGGCCTTTCTTTTCATGGAGCAGTGGCGCCTTTTACTACTAACCACCGTCAAAAGCTCGACATGTGGTAAATACAACAAGGACTACATCCGCCTACAGCGCTTATTTAAAACACGGGTCGACTTGGAGCATCAGTGGAAAGAAAAGTGCTCTCACCAGGCTTTGTGCATAATTTTGTAAAAGGTAGATGGTTGAATATTGTGATGTTAACCAAATTTGGTACTGAAACCTGATTTGTTAAATGATAAAGATATTGCGTTTGTTACGTTTTGGTAGATAATTGATTTTAATGTGTCATAAATAACCATCCAGAAAGGTAAGGCTGACAACGAGTGGTGCGTTCAAGTGTCATTTGAAGAAGAAAGCTTTTCCCAGAACATTCCAAGATCAACGATCTGTTCTGGTAGAGTTACAAAAAGTGCAGTAATGTTCCCCTGAAATGAAGTTACCACAGCTCTGTGAAGTTTGATGTTATGAAGAGTGACGCTTATACTTTTTCCAGTATGTGTTTCAACTGATGTGAATAAAACACCAAAATATTAAACGGGACGTTATATATTTCAGGATTACTTAAAGGTGCAGTGGGTAGAATTGAGTGGCATCTAGCGGAACGGACTTGGCAGAAATGGAATAAAATATTCATAAGTATGTTTTGATGAGCGTATTATCCCATGAAAAGAAGAATCGTGTTTTCGTTACCTTGGATTTAGTCGTTTATATCTACATGAGAGTGGGTCCTCTTCCACGGACGCCGCCATGTTGCACCGCCATGTTGCACCGCCATGTTGCACCGCCATGTTTCTACAGTAGCCCAGAACGGACAAATCAAACACTGGCTCTAGAGAGGGACCTTGGCATTTTTCGGGTGTTTTGCAGCCACCGCGGCTTCTCCTCCACGGAGGGGAATTCAATTGGTTGCAATCTGCAACCTCACCACTAGATGCCGCTAAATTCTCCACACTGCACCGTTAAAAGTCACGAGCGAGCTGAAGAATCCCTGAATCCAGTGTTTCCAGTGATGGACCTATAGTGGATGTTCTGCTGGTGCTGATGGTCTGGGGTCTTATTTATATGGATGTACAAGATCCCCCCCTAGAGTTCCCTAGAGTTTCTCCTGCCACTCAAACGGAAGAGTCTTCACCGAGGCTCAGGCTCCTCTGGTCGCTCACAGTTAAGACTCCCGAGTCAGCGCAGAGCATATATGTTTCGTTTGGTAGACGATGTCAAACAAGTCCTCTGTGTGTATGACTTGCACCCAGAAATGAGAGTCTGAATACAATACAAAACTTCTGCACAAAGCAGAAGTTAACCGCCTTTCATACGATGCCGAGGAGGAAGCTTCCTGTCACTCTGCACCCGAGGCTCCTTCCTTCCCCCCTCAGGCGGCCTCACACCTGCTGCCTATTTTTAGCCAGGTATTCAGCGCTAAAATGCCCCTTACTTCTTATTCAGCCAGCTGTAGAGCACCAGTAGGGAAGAAACAGAGGCTGTAGAGGCTCCACTGGGACTGGGAAATGATATGGACCATGATATGTTCGGTCGGCGCCTTGGTGTCACCTTCAGATCATTTGGATCAGTGGTTTAGGAAGACGGCGAGCTATAAAGAGGCTTTTCTCCCCCCGAAAATGTCAGATGACTGACAAAACGTTGCTTTGTTCTCCTTGAATACCTTTATTGTAAGTTAAACTAAAATTTTGGAATTTTTCAATGTAAGCGTTATTTTTCGATCATCGGGAGTCAACCATTGGGAGTCTTTTCAATTGATGTCCACCATTGGCAGAACAGCTTCAGCCGACTGCCCCGCGATGTTGCCGAAGAACGTGGTCGCGACGGCCCCATTGTACCGTCACTCGGCTTGACTCCCAATGATAAATTATGCTTAACTGCTCTCGTTGAGCAGGTGCGGAGTGTGTGTGAATGGGTGAATGTGAGGCACGTAAAGCGCTTTGAGTGGTCGTAAGATAAGAAAAGCGCTGTATAAGATGCAGTCCATTCCAATCAACACCTGTCGAAATCTGAACTTTTTCTTCACTTCACTTACTTCACACCAAACCCAGCTATAAAAAATGAGTGAAAGGTGTTTCTCAGCAGGGCTTTGAACCGGTTCAAGGAACAAATACGAAAAAAGTTAAAACCAGAAACTTAACCGGTTAATAACGTTATCTTTTCGTTCTTTTATTTATTACAACAAATTAAAATATTATAGTAACTTTTGTTACGGTGCAGATTAGGGCTGTCGCGGTGAAGAAATTTCGCCAGCGGAACTGAGAAATTCTCAAAAAGAAGTAATAAATCGCTGTAAAACCCGTTTCCAGGTCATTCTGAAACAGCCATTCTCTCTTTATTGGTTCGGTTCAGTTCGGCTCAGATATTGGTGGAACAACACAGCGGTCCGGAGCGCACCTGTTACCGGGGGATCGGGGGAGCCGCAGCCGCCGCTTCCGCCTTCTCCTCCTTTTTTTCCCGAATTGTTTTCACCATCTCCATGCTACAACCGGTGAGTTGTGGGGCTTTTCCTTTGGCACGCGCCGAGTCAAATCGTGCTGCGTTGATTTGCGTTTCCATTACCACGCCGAGTCGTGCCATGCCGCACCCGAGATGGACCATCTCCGGAAGCGCGCCAGACCCGTCTCCAAGCGGGTTGCAGTGATGTCAGATGGGCTTTGTCATCACAGGGACATCATCCAGTTTTACCTTTCCTATATACATAAATAATTGTATGTATGCTTAAACACCACACGATCCCTCGAAAACAAAGCCGAACACCAAAGCTGCGGACTCCGGCAGCCCAAGGAGCTCCAGAGCCCC
>OMKR01045119.1:0-11885 GCA_900302355.1 Cyttopsis rosea | reverse complement strand
TCTCTGGTGTTGTGTTGGCTGTGCCTGGGTGCACCTCATTAAAATGTATATTTTCAAATCATCCTTCAAAGGCAGGCGAGCTGTTTGCCTGGAGAGGCCGCGGTGTGCCCTGTTTTACAGCAAATTACAGCGACTGAAACCAGATACCTGCCTTTTGATTCCTCATTCTCTCTCTCTCTCAGTGCCACCTAAAGTGACAATACACGTCAAACCTAGCCTGGCATCGCCAGACCAATTTGCAAATGCGTATTAGTCTGGAACCTCTCCATTAATTTTCGATTTCCAAGCGGCGTTACCAACGGGCGCAGACCAAAATGTCTCTGGACACAATTGGATAGACCTACAACCAATCAGAGCAACGAAACGTGTGATGGAGCGACGGAGCAAACCCCCGTCCCCAAATTAGTTCAACGCTTGTGCTTGGCCCGGCCATTTCCAGGCCAGGTGTAAATCTGTCTGAATGGGAGGGGGTCCAGACGTATCTGCCAGAGCAAATGAAACATGAGCTTGCAGATTCGTCTGGTTCACAGGCCACGTTAAACCATCTGTAGCACTACGACATTGTTCACCAGAAAACCAACATCACATCCAAACTCCACTGACACAAGGCATTCATGCCTGTGATACCGAATCGCTCCAGAAATCCCACAACAAACCCCAAATGATAACGAGACGACGCAAGCGCTTGTCTTTTATGCTTCATGACAGATGCACTGAAGAGCAGAACACCACAACTCATCTGTCCCGTACTTGGGATTGTTGATCTGTTTAAGTCTTATCGTCCCTGCTGGCTTGTTAATTACCAACTCGTTTGGATTGATATCATGCCCACGAGGCTGAAGAGTCTATTAAAAGTAGCCGTGTTGGTATAGGGCAGAGGCACGTGCACAAAATGTTTTAAGGTCTGTGATGTTCAGTGAGGAAGTGACTCAGGGAAACACCTAGAATGTCTGAAAAATCAGCTAAATCCTTTAAACATTGGCAGCTATTATATGGGCAATGAAAAAAGTCATTTTGACAAATCTGAGCTGAAATTAGCTTGCCAAAGCACGAATACATAAAAAATCCTATTCATAAATGTATTTTTGGCAAGCTGCAATATCTTTAATATCATAATGTGAACCAATAGGCCGTTAGATTTTAGATGTAAGAGTTAGGAGTGATTTGTTGGGAATCCTTCCAGCCAATCAGATACATCAAAGTGTCGAATAAAGGGTTGACAGTATAGAATATTCCCACCGATCAAGGAGAAATGGAGAACAGAAAATAGAGCGACAGAGCCGGACCATTCCTTGTGTTTCACCCAATAAAGCACAGCACGATGCCATTCAAGCCTCGACGGCTGATGATCAAAAACGTATGGCCCGTGCATTCAAAAGGATGTTCCAAGTGTTACCCACAATCCTCGGCAGTCTACCCATCCCCTCTGCTCCCAGAATGCAAAGCAGCTTAGAAAGTGGGCCTCTGCTGCGTTTTTTGGCTGTGACAAAAGACTTGTCGTGTGGAATACCCTGCAGGCCTGCGCTTTTTGCCTGCCAGCTTTACATATAAAACAGGCGGGCCTATCTGTCTCCGCACAGGCTACGGCCACAAAGTCCGAATCCCCGGCTTTGAGCGCTCAGAGGATCCTCACTCTGGAGTCCTGAGCTGGGAGAGATTAACACCAAACGCCGAACACATATCAGCTGCTCTCCGTATGACTGTTGTTTGACTGAGGAAAGTTTTACCCACATGAAAGAATGTCAGACTCTCTTTGACATACAGCAATAATTCCAGACTGTTAACGGCATTTGCTCATTGAATTGTGTTTGTAAACGCAACCATGTCGTTTGCTCTTGTGGAGCCTCTGAGGAAGCAGACCAGTTGCGTCGCTGTCCACGGTGCTGAACCCTAACCCTCTATTTGATTACATAATTTTGCAGACTACATGATAAATCATTGTAATTTCTTATTGGAACAAATTAAGTTGTGTCAACTTATTTCATTAAAGGTTAATACTACCATTTAGTATTGAAGTGTTGGTAAGTGGTTAATTTCTATTTGCAATAATAATCATTCATTAGGAACTACAGCAGGCACAAGGCAGCAACATTATAAAACAACTAAACACTGACATCTAGTGGTGACTGTTAGAAGTTACACCTTTAAAAGAGAATAAATATTGTTGGAACGTTGCATTCATTCCGTTTTCTGTTCTTTTAGACATCAAACAATTTCCTAATCCCTCTGTCCTCTCGTAAAATAAATCCTCAGATGTGAATTATAAAATGAAAAATATTCCAATCAATGAAATTAGATATCGTGCAGAAAGAAATTCCTAGTGGTACATTCAATTTCCCATGAGTATGAATGAATCGCATTATCAATTACATATTTCTAACTACCTATGCATAACTAGATAATAATACAGGATGATTATACAAGATTAATGCAGTAGATCCATATTCTTAATTCTGAAAAACAAGAGTGGCATGAAGTATGTAGGTATGTAGGTATGAATAAGCCAAACATCAATATCTGGGGGGACCACTGAAAACAGCTAATGAATCATAAGGCCAAGGCAAGGCAAGGCAAGGCGAGTTTATTTATATAGCACATTCCAACAACAAGGCATTCAAAGTGTGTTCAAAGTGCTTTAAAGGCATTTTGACAATTATGGGCTGTCAAAATAGTTTTCCAAAACATAGATACCCATTAGTTTAAAAAATAAATGAAGCTTGTGGCAAGCTGTAATGCCCTTAATATCCATAATCAGTACAGAGAGGTTTTCACACTTCATCTCTAATGTGTAGTTTAGATCATATTACAGGGTCCAACAAAATGCTCAAGCGAGGCACCAAACCCTCAATTACTCCTAGAATACTGTGTGGGCTTTCAGCAATAACGTCCTGTAAGTGTTGCTATTAATAGCAGATTGTGTTTGGTGTAATTATATTTTTGTGCTTCCAGATGGTTGTTCATTAATTGTAGAAAAAGGAAACAAAAGGAGATAAAGTGTCCCCTCCAAATTTCCAGAAAGAAAATGTTCAATAAAACTGAATTTCTATATCCAGAGGGGAGAGTGAAAAAAATATATAGAGAAAGATATAGACAGGCAAGAAAAGCAAGAAAACAATAGATGTGTCTGTAAAAGTCAACTTTTAATAGTGAACTCCAAGCTAAACCTTCCTTTTTTTGTGGTAGAAACTAAGAACCATCTGTTGTTGGAACGTCTTGCTCTCAACAAAGAATGGCTGATTAAGGCTAGAGACACCCTAGGTTAAAAACCAACAACATCAGGGTTGGACACAATGATCGAGTCATTGATAGAGCACACATAGGTCACCACGGTCAGAGAGGCTCAGGGGAAGCAGAAAAACATTTTAAGAGAGGCAGGGAGGCATGGACAGCGTCCTGAGAGAAGGGAGCCTTCCATAACTACCTCACAGAACAGAGGAAGATGAAAACTTTGAAGACAGATGCAAAAGACATCAGTAAAAACAGGGGATCTTTAAAGATAGAACAGAGTCGGTGATAATAGGATTTCCTCCAAGAGGAAGACAAACAGAGACAATCATGAAAGAGCAAGCTTGTCAGGTGTCATAAGCATACAAAACAAATAGTGCAGGTCGCAAGAAGGGAGATCTGGCAAAACAAAACATGAGAATAGACATTCAAAGACCGTGGCCAACCACGTACACGATGGGCCATCGGACTCACCGTTCCTCCCTTAACTCACCAAAACAGAAATCATTTGAAGTGCAAAATAAGACATCTGAGTCTCCTTCCCCCAAGAGAAAAGCCAGGACAACAAAATGAGAAAAGTGCTGCTGAGGTACTCTGCCATCCTCCATCAGCTGGAACATCTTTTATCTCAACAAGGTGCTTAGTGTCACCTCGGCTCCTTGGGAACAGCAGAGGCCTAGAACAACGAACAACCTGCTTGAACTCTGCCAGGGCAACCTCCAGCATAGTATATACAAGAAAATAATTTGATATGATTCAACTTATTGCCATTGCACAAGTACTGTACAACGAAACACATTTCTCTGCATTTTATCCATCCTGGTAACTGACGTATCTAGGAGCAGTGGGCTGCCGTATAGCGGCGCCCGGGGAGCAGTTAGGGGGTTAAGTGTCTTGGTCAAGGACACTTCAGCACGTTACCGGGAGGAGCCGGCAATCTTCCGATCTCTAGACGACCCACTCTACCTCCTGAGCCACTGCCCCCAAAATAAAGTAAAAAATTTGAAATTGGCAATATGCAACAAACAATAACCCAGTACACCTCTGCATCAACAATTCAAAGTGTAAAGCAGGAAATCGTGCGTGGATCCATAAATCCACAGTATCTGCTGCATCAACTGAACTGTATTGTTCTTTTAAAAAGAAAACCAAAGTTCTTCCCGCTCCGTGGAGGGTCGGGGCTTCGGCATGCGGCTCAGTGTATGAGGAAGGAACAGAACAAGTGAGTCTTCTTAATGGTTCGGCCTGGACGGTTATCTCCCCGTCCATAAAGTCGTGCTTCCGTGACGCTGTTCTCTTGCTCCTCCATCCTCCTCTGTTCGCCGTGGGTCCGAAAGAAGCAGGTGGAGCAGGTCAGTGGAAGGTGGAACTCGTCTCCGCGGCGCTGAAGCGACTTCCACGGCCTTCCTGGGGAGAACAAAGCATCTAGACTTTAGGTATTGAACTTTTTGTGCTTTGCATTGAGCTCAGTGATGAACTTGTCTTTGGGTCAAAGCAGGGCTGGGAAAATCGGTTGTTCGGGGAAACCAGGACAAAATATCAAAATCCAATTCGTTGACAACCCAATAGCGATCTTTAATTGGCCGCTCTAGAGCATTTCACTTTGGATATTTTGTCCCAGAGGATAGCGAGATACTTTTGTGATGTCGCCAGCACTCGGCCCGTGTTGAGCCGCGGTGTTCCTAACGGGGTCCGCTCAAGAACAAAGGGAACAGAAGGGCATCTAGGGATGCTCCGTCTGAAAAGCTCATTCATCACCGGGGATTATTCCTCGTAATCTGCTGGTAGAAAACGGTGTTCCACTGTAGAGGAAAATTAGAGACCATGTTATAGGGTTCCCACTTTTAAAAGCAACGTTTTTTTTTTGTTCTTCCAGGATTAAGACCCACACGGTCAAACCCAGGGAGATGTTAATCTATTGTTCGAGCAGCTTTAACCAATATGTTATCAAGCACTGTGAAGGCATGTGCAAGGGCATTGTTTGTCTGAGCAAAACAACGAGGGAAGGAGTTGTTGGGATGGTGTAATATTTGAGCCTAAATGGAATAGACTTGCTCCTCAAACAATCAATCAGAGCTGTTCGTCCTTTGAAGTCCATTAAAGAATCTGATAACACCATTTAGAAAATTCCTTTATCAAGGTATAGGTTATATAGGTTGTTAGGTCATTCTAACTGGATGTTTGGATATAATGTGCATACATGAGCAATCTCTTGCAGAACTGACTGTGTTTAAAGATGCATTATAATGGAATTACTTGCTTGGGGTCAAGAAATAAACCCTTTGGGCCTGAATATGAGTGTTAAAATCCTTGTGTAACAAAACAAAACCTGTATTCAAGACGCATATGTGAAGCATCACTAAGATGTTATGGTGAATATGCTTTGCAATATCACATTTCCCTCATAAAAACAGATCTACGCAGGTGGAGCTGAGGTGGAGGTGGTTGCTCTCTGGCTGAGAGTGATGAGATGATGGCGCGGTGCTCTACGAATGGGCTGCTGCTACTGAGTCACACTGAGTATCTGCCACAGAAACACAGCCAGCTTAGCAGCTTGCTACCACTGAGATGTATCCAATGTTGATATACAGGGGGTGGACAAAATAACAGAAGCACTAAGCAATATATGTATAAGAATAATATATATTTAAGGGGTAGGGCCAACATTTCCCTTCAGAACCGCTGCAATCCCTGTTGGAATGCTGCGTACTAGTCTTGAACTGTGTGCAATGGCATATTAGTGGGATTTTGGATACTACGTCACACTACTAACTTCCCCCAACAGCTCAAAGGTGCTCAGATCAGGTGATTGTGGAGGGCGTGGTAGGTGTTTGGCTACATCCCGAATGAATTTATTTGGCAGTGTGTATGAGATGCTTTATCATCGAGGAATATGGGAACAGCATGAGGAAACAGGCTGCACAACAGGGTGCAGCTGGTCTTGTACAATTGCCTAATAGCTCCACAAGATGGCTGTCCACACCATTACGATCCCCCATCATGTTTAACAGTTGGCAACAGACATTGTGTGTGTGGGTCTGTCAAGTCATCAAGTCTGTATGGAGGAAATGTGGTGAAAGATCACTAGACCGTATTATTTTTTTTCCATTGCTTGTCAGGGTCCAGCTACAGTTTGTCCTTGTTTATTCTGCAATAATCCTGCAGTTTCTGTCACCATTGCACCTGCAATTCGGGCGAAAACTATTTGGCCTCTTTGCGACTCTGCTAGTTGCCTCATGTTGCTTTGAAAACTCAGATCTGTTTTTCAGTTTATTCATACTGCTAATTGGCAATCTACCTAATATGACTCATCACTGCAGTTGCACTGGGATTTAGTTACTTCAAAGTTGAACTTCCTTTTCATGTGATGATTACATTATTTTGTCCACCCCCCACCGTACACTGTAATGAAGGTAATGCTGGTGTGCCGGAGTACAATAAGCTCCTGCAGCGGATTCTCCAGTGAATTTGTATTTCTCAAATATAAATTTAGAGGGCTTCAATCAAGGGCATCAGTCTAAGAAGATGAGATGCGAATAGATTTAAAGACTGTTTGGCGTGCTTTGGTGTCTTCTGAGATACCTGCTGGTAAAAAGTTGAAAGGTGGAAATTATTATAGTATTGTTTTGTTTCATAAATATAGTATTAATTTTATGATAGGTTACAGGGTGCGTACGATTGGACATGTGCCGATGGGTTAAAGCTACAATCTCGAAGATTTTCATTTAAATAAATGTCTGTTAAGTCACTATCTATCGCCGAATGAGGTAACACAAAGGTGATTGAGCCTATAACCCACTGATGAAAGCCCTTGCATTTGCAGTATTCTGAGAATTAAGAACCAGGTGTCTGTGGGGACATTCCCGCCATGCATTCAAATCACAAGCGGCGCAGTTAGTGACTTGTGTTGTGTTGGTGTTTGAAAAGATCGATGACTACTGACGATGAAAGGAAAACAGTCAAAAAAGCAAAGCGAAAACAAACCACCAGCAAACCAACCGACTGACGTCACACAGCCAACACTGTTCTCTCTGGGAAGTGAAGTCCAAAAACTCACCTGCAATTACCACCTTTCGCCACAGGTGCCGCCAAAAACAGCGAAACGGAAATCTTTGAGATTGGCTCTTTAACATCGCACAGAGGGGCACTGACATGGTAGGTCAGAGGAGAGGTGAGAGCAGGGAGCAGATGGCTCCCGGGAGGAGACGCAGAGCAGATGGAGGGTTGCTGAATACTGTGACGAAGAAAGATGGGCAAGTAACAATTCACTACACACTGTACATACATAAAAGAAAAACCCCTGAACCTTGACCGCACACCACAATGCATCACAACGTAATATACCAACACAGCACAAGGGATTCCTTTGAATACCATTTATTGTTCAATCTACATCAGTTGGTCCGTGGACAAACCGCCTCCACTTGTTTCATAGTTTGTAGGATACATTTATGACCGAAGAACACATTTCACACTGCTACAGATTGACAGAACTGCCATATCGAATGTTAAGATATCTATTTACTGTCATGCTGAGTGTTTTTTATCAGTAGTAATGATCTACTGATGCTCTTACTGCTGCTAGTGTGGTTTCTGGAATAATAATGGCCTCTATAAGTTCCAGAGGGTGGACGGCATTCCATATTATCGTCCTTCTATGGTAAGAGTTTGTACTGTAATTTACAGTTAGATGGAACCGTACCTACAATTGTCTGGCACAGCTCTGACAAATATAAGACAGACAGTGTAATATGTTGATAGTTTGTATAAAAACTCAAATGCATTGTTACTTTCATCAATCCCCAGAGCACAATTTCTTACTTGTACCTATGCTTATTAGTTGTGCAATATCTGAAGATAGTAAACAGCTATGATCATATAGAGATCTTAATGTATCTACAGCTTTGTATATCCTTTTGGTTATGAGGATTAGCATAGTCTTCCTGTACCTAATAGTATTTCATGATTACATTTTGAATATAAAAAAAGACCTCCGCAGAGTGACACTTCTGTACATGTATGTATTTTGTTTTTGTTTGTTTTTTTACAGAGCTGTAACTTATAGCTTTCAAGTTCGTACTCGGTCGTCTCACTCGGTCCTTCACCATGCGTCATGGCAACTCCTTGTAGCTTCACTTTGGCAGTCAAACAAAACCCAGTGGTGTGGATGGAGGGCCCACGGCCTCCCGCGTTCAAACGCTCGACTCTCAGAGAGCCTCCTCGTCCCCCGAACCCGCTTTCCCTCCGCGCCCTCCGACGGGCCACCTTGTGCAGCATAGTTCCTCGTATAGTCTTTGAAAGTTTGTGGTTAGCGCTCACGCGGCTAACCGTTTGTTTGTGCTAAGTTTATAGAACGCTCCCCTCCCATCTAGTCTGGCTGGTCTGTAAAAGGCCATTTCACAGTAACTCCAAGCAGCAGTCTTTGTTCAAGGGTGGGGTGAGAGACCCCAGAGGCTCTGAAGGGCTGATGGTGCTGGTCCCTTCACTCCAGCTCGACGCTAGACCAGTGGTTCCTGATACTTTGGCTCTGTGACGCGTGAGCTTTTCAAGCTCTTCCTAATTCATCACAGTTTTTTATTGATTTAAGCTGCAAGTCATGCAAGACTATCAGTAATCCGTGATATTAGGAAGCACTGTGCTAGCCCAAATAGATCAACTTATCATAGCATGCAGCTAATATGGCTATCTCAGCTAGAAAATCATCTGTTGAAGTATATATTGCGGCTGTATTGGGTTAAATTCACTGTCGTGAAAGCTTGAAATGTTTGGTGTGTGACATAAGAGCTTGTTATATGACACTTAGAAGCCATGTGATGTAGAACCAGGAACATCAAATGTTAGCGGTATTAGCTGCAGTCGCTAGCTCGTTGAAGCTTTTAACACCAAGCTGGGGTAAAGGCCGGAATTTGATGTTGCCCTTCAGGGCCCCCGGAATTGTCCTTTGACACTGGATTGTGAAGCCTCTCTGGGAAAGAGGACTGAACATCCAGAAAGCTTATTCAACAAGGGATGGCAAGATGCAGGTCCATAAAGAGAGAAGGAAGAATATCCAAAGCACAGTCATGAGTTAACGCTGATAGATGTTTTCACTTGAACAGGCAAAGCTATTATTTTGTCGAGAAAAGTCTGCGCTGGATATTTTTCTCCTTTTTATACACTTGCATCCGCCCTCTCTTATATTTTCCTCATATCTCTCCCCCTTCGCCCCTGCTATCGTCCCCTTCCACCTTCTCCTTTCACAGGCTGTTCTTGTCCGGTAGCTCTGCCTCCGGACTGCGAGGGAAGTAGACGGTGGCTTTGTGTTCCTCGTAGCGGTCGATGTGCTTGAGGTGGACCACCATGTGCAGGGCGTAGGCGAGGACCAGCAGCAGGATCAGGGAGGTCACCAGGCCCATCAGGATGGCCGGTGTCAGGAAGGTGGCGCAGTCGCTCGCTGATGCAAACTTGTCCGACTGCACGTTGAAGGCCTGGATCTAGAGAAGAGAGAAAGAGATAGAAAGAGGTCATTAGGTGGACTATGGCTGATGATACATATGGCCAGAAGTGGAAAATGCCATGGTGGGACCTTTACTTTCTGAACCCACATCTACATACAGAGAATGTGAAGTTTGACGGTTACTATGGACTCCGATCACCATTTTGGGAGGAGCACTTCCATTCAATTGCATAGAGAAATAGCTAAAATATACCAAATGTACTGTACAAAAATGGAGAAAGGAAGAGAGAAAAAGAAGGGCCGAGGTTTCACACAAGATGGCTGCAAGGTTTTCTGTGGTCGTTTTTCGCCTAACAAGACCAAGCCATCTTTTAACTCAAATATTTCGATCGACATTCACAGTCAATGCAAGTGATCCTCCCAACATGGTGGCTTGCTGCAGCAATGTATCGCCAGCTTCACGTTCTCTATAGGCAACTTTCTGCGCAATATTTCTGGGCAACATTGTGGAGAGAGACACTGTCTGAACATGATATAATGAAATGCAAATTAGCCACTTGTCAAAGTGTCAGTCCTTCCCAGTCTTTTAAATACACAAACATCAGTACCCTGAGCCTCATGTATTAAGATATACCTGGAAGTCTGTGAACGTGATGTGCCAGTTAGCCGACGTGTCCGTGTGGGAGCTAGGCACCAGGAGAGTGTCGTATTTGTGCAAGCTGCTGACGTGCTGGCAATGGTAGGAGGAGGTCGCCGGGGCGTAGACCTCGCTGGCGTTGAAAGTAGCCTCCTGTGTCCAGTTGTAGTGGATGTGAACGCTGTCCAGGGTAAACCAGTTCTGACCAGCTGCCTCGTAAAAGGTGTTGGACATCTGGAGCCTTGTGGGAGGGAGGCAAGGTATTACTCACAACACCTACACTCAGTGTAAGTACACAGTACAATGAGTGAAAATGTGGAACTATTCAAGTGGGAATGCATTAGATTGCTAGTGGGTGGCGGGTCAGTGTGGGCGAGCGGTGGGAGGGATAGGACGGCAGCTTTTACCTGATGACTAGTCCTCGCAGGTCCTCCACATCGCCAAACCGTAATGAAAGCCTGCAGCAGAAGAGGAGATATTGCAGTGTGTTATCAAACACCATAGGAAGGTAAAAGCGATGTTCAGCAGCACACAGGCCAAGCTCACAGCTTTGGTCTATTTTAGAGCTGTTCTTTTGTCAATGTCAAGTCAATGTCAAGCGTCCCATGGCTTTCACTTTCTTATATTATTCTGTTGAGCATCGATATTTTGGTCCTTCGACCTCGCCTTGGACAACTCAGCCCCTTGGACATTTAGAGAACGCGTGCTGTCATGATATCCTGTGGAGTTCTTATTGTTATTCACCACTGTGAATAACACACTTCATGTCGTGTTGTGTTACCTTCTTGTTATGTGTCAGCAACAATTCATGAAATCAAATCATCAAATTCACCGTGCAGCCGTGCTTTGTGGAGAAAGTTAGACCACTCACGTAGCTTTCTCCTTGGTGCAGATGGAGCCCTTGGTGTCCACGGGGGAGCTGGGGCTGAAGACTCTCTCGGTCAGGTCAATAAAGGTGTGATTCCTGTAGCGGATGGCCAAGCGCTTGGCTTTGAACAGAATGCAGGTCTTCCCATTGTAGGACACGCTCAGGGGGCCGTAGGGCCCCATTAGAGACTGCAGCAGCTTCCTCTTACTCTGGGACATCCCTGGCTGATGCCAGTTGAATGGCTGTAAATACAAATCACAAACAATTAAGTACAAGAGTACCCTTTGACCAAATTAAAGTTGGAAAACTAAATATAAACCCAGCGGTCCATGTGTGCAAGGAACAGTGGCGTTGCAGTGTCCTCTAGGGGGTGATAAGCGCCCGGTCAAGAGGCTAAACCTCTTAGGGTTAATCCAACAGTATTACAGACATATACTGTACGTAGTCTCATAATGACAGGCTTTCCTGATCTATCAATACGGGGCATACACCTAAAGAAATGGTGGATTCATAAACGTAAAGTCAGGAATGTGACAATATTGAAAATAGGATTTGAACAAGGTTATATATAACATTATATTCTGATAAATGAGTGTGAAGCTCACCACTTTGTAGAGGTCAATAACATTTGGGTCAAAATGACTTGATTGAGAGTGTGAGCGGGTGACAGAGAAGTTTTAGTTCTGGTGAATCCACAAAACACCCATGTCCAAGGTCGG
>OMKR01045118.1:0-11779 GCA_900302355.1 Cyttopsis rosea | reverse complement strand
AAAAATGTTTGCACTGACAAGCAAACATTTACATTCATTACATTCAGTGTTTGCACTCATAACAAATACTCCAGCATTACATAAGACACAGGAGCGGAGTCGGTGGAGAATCGGGCAGAAAGGAATCGGAAATCGCCCGACGCGGCGCGGGATGAGCGAGCGCCGGCGTCCCGAGGGGGGAGGATGTTAACAAAACAAGACCTCCATTAAAATTTGATGGCATGCGTCCATACATCGGCACGGTACATGATCTCCGCTCTCCCTCGGCTTCGGAGCGCAGGGGAAGCACATGGCAATGCAGATATGGATATGAACTGACACAGTCTCTGCATTTCTCTGTGTTCCCTCTACTGTGTCAGGGAGGACGAGTGCCACACAACTATATGCAATTTTACATCTCAACAATTTGTATTGGCATGTTAAGAAGGTATTAGACCCCAAACCTGGACGGACCCCACTTATACGACCTCTCTACCCCTCTGTTATCTCTCCTTATATCTCCTTTATGCTTAAAAAAAAAATTAGGGATGCACCGATTCTGATTGCCGGTTTTTTCAAGCAAATTGGCCGATTCCGACACCAATTGCCGATTTTTTTTAAGCAACAGACAAGAAAGAAAGAATACATGAATAAAATGTATATTTTCTCTTTAACAGGCCGAACTGGCCTTAAACGAAACAATATCTGTGAAATTAGAGGCAACAACTGCATTAAGAGTAAAACAAAGATGCACAGTACTCAGGGCTAACTTAACACAAACTTTTTTTACCACCATCCCAGAACCGTCCTGAAAAACAATTTTAACCGTCCCAAAAGTAAAATGTTCTTTCTTTACTTTACTACTACTACTTTACTACTTGTTATTATCATCTATAGTTGTTAGTTGTTATTGGCATAATACAAACACCATTAAAATGTTGGTGTGAGGAAATAAATAACTATATTTATTTTGCTCCATCCAAAGAAATAGGTTTAGAACAAAACAGAAAAGTTATCTGTAAACTGTAAAAAAACAGAATTAAGAAAAAAATAAATTGTACACTGAATTTAGGAACAGAATTTGGACAAAATTATGTGTCTTTATTTAGCTGTTCAATATGAAAATTAGACTATTCGTTCCTTTTTTCCTCGTGAAGGCAACGTCACTTCAGAAACTCAGAGTTCCATGAATGCAGCATCGCTTCCGAAACTACAATTTCCGAGTTCCTGAACGCAGCGACTCGCTTCTTTGGAGCGCTGGAGCTGCTAGAATATAAAAATATATTAAAAATTCCTCATTGAAATGTTATCCCTGTGCATTGTTGAAAGCTTCTATCTGTTTTATCCTGATATTGTAATTAACACTGACAAATAAATTAAAAAACGACAGCTCGAATCTCAGTCGACGCTCTCCGGCGTCTGTCTCGGCAACCCACCCCCCTCCCAGTCCGGGACGACGAGTGCTGCGCTGCGTGCGCTCCGTAGACTTATGCTATTTGATGAAGTTGTATCGTTGAAACTACTTTACATTCACTTATGGAGAAAAAACGGAGGAAGAAAACGAACTAAGAAAACGGCCGAAATAAACAAAGAAAACGGCCGCCTCTGATTGATGTCGATGAAACTTCTTACTTATTCCTATAGAAAGTTTAGCTGTGACTGTGATAACTAGTTGGTTTGACTACTCCTGACAAAATGTACCTATTGCACAAAAGCAGCGTCTGCTAAATGACCTAATGCTATGCATGTAATGCCATGTAATGCAAGGTATTAAAGGTGGAAAGTATGGTATGAAAGCTACACTTGAGTGGCTTCAGATTGTTGGTGAAAAGAACATTATTAATACAAAAATACAAGTGACAATATGTACGGTATATTTTATGGCTTCATCAGACAAAGAAAACATCGGAGGACTCTGAAGGACCCGGAGTGTCCTTGAAATGAGCCAATTCAATTTGAGCTCAAAGAAGGAAAGGAGAGGAGGGACGGACACTTAAGAGTCTGGATTCTGCGGCGAGGCCATTAGTCCGTTTACTGTAGGTGGTGACCTAAGGATAATCCAGTAACAGGCTATCGGAGAACAGGAAAGTCTTGTTCAGACTGTCTGGGGCACAAGGCTGGTGATAGCTGGGAATAGACTTTCCCATCGCAACCAATTCTAATTGGCACTCGTGTTGCAATTGTACCGTCATTAAATGTGGCAAAAAAAAATCCTCTTTTCACAATTACAACAGACAAACAGAGTATAATATTGGGCCATGTTTAATTAGCCAAAGAGACTTATCTAGGCATTCTAGATGTGCCCAATTTCAGCCATAATAAATCATAAATTATGCCTGGAGGTCTCGCGAGGCGAAAGCAGACAGGATACAGGGAAAAACTGTGACTCATTCGGGTTGCAGTGTTTGCTATTGGCAAATCTCATGTAAACAGAGCTCAGCGAGGCTTTGAGATCATCTCATAAAACATGAAGGGGATGTTTGCTCAAGTGCCATCAGGCACACAACCGTCAGAGCAGACACGTACATTAAGGTGGATATAGCTCGCTGTGAGGATGCGAAGCATTAAAATGTAAATTCCCCCCTGAAACGAGGGCATTAGATATATAGAAAAGTCTGTAAAGAATCTCCATAAATGCTGAAGTAAACTATGGGAAGGTGATGCATTTGTGCATCTGTAAATGGAGAGATACATTCGGTCTGAGTTGTAGCACTGCTGTTTTATGAGATGATATTGTTAAAGAGGATTATCGTGTTTCAGTATCCGTTTCCCCTGGAGTGGAGGACGGAAAATTGCTTCTTTAATAGTTTTTACAGCAACACATGAATCTCTCCGTCTCTCTCGCTCTTCTGCCCCCGTCATCCTTTCCATCCCTCCTCCCTCGTCTGCCATATCTTTGCTTTAATGTCACTCTCCAAGGTCACATCGCCTGCGGAGTTGTTGAATAGAGGATGCTCGACGGACCTGTCCTTCATGCTGGATCGTCCACTGTTCCACCTCCAAGAGGACGGCGGCTTTAAACCAAATCTCTCAGGACAATTCAAACTACTGTGCAGAGTTTTCTCTGCATCAACAGCTAGTGACGCGTTTGGGTTTATAACACAGACATGAAATTTTGTTAGCATCACTCCAATGGTGTAAGGGCCTTCGTCACTCTTGTCACTTGTTGGCTACGGGGCCATAATAGAGCTGGGCGATATTGACAAAAGTCCCAAAACATTTTTTTGACCAATACCTTGATAGCGATAATCTGACGATATTTTGGGAGATGACTGTTGGTGCATTCACACAAGATCTCCACACAAGAAACAATCAATAGTAATGTGGATATTATGACCATCATGATTTATGACCATATTAGACCATAGTCGATGGGGTTCAGAAAGTTGCATTCTTTACCGTAATACAGCATTACAGACAACATTCACGGTATTACGATATCTAGTCACATATCGCGATATTATAACGTTATATCGCCATGCCCTCGGCCAGAACCTGACGATACCGATCGGTGACAAGCGCAGGTTGACTTTCGCCGTCTCAGCTGTTTAAAGCCTCATCAGGCCCGAGCGCTTCTGCTCCACCGACTGGACGCTCCGCCCGCAGCTCCTTCCAAACAGCGACCCCGGTGACTCCTGTTCTTATCGACTCCAGCGGGTTTGGCAGGTGGCGAGGTGTCAGGCTTCTGTTCGGCGGACACACCGTCCTCGCCCAAGGATGAGCGATGTAACGGAGCTGGGCCACCGCTTGGGTTTCCGTGCCGGTGGAAACATCTGGAACCTCAAAGCTCGATTTCCCAGTCAGCTGTGGTAAAAATGCATTATTGTAGTGGGCGCACTCCTTAGCATAGTACTACTCCCTGATAACTCTGTTGTTAGTTATGTACATGTATCTTATTTCCTTTATATTTTTGGTCTCTTTTAACTTGTACTGTCAACCTCTGCTGCTTTAACGCCTGAGTACCCGCGAGGATTAATAAGTGTTATCTAAACTTATCTTGAATTCATGGCTGCTTACACATAAAAGAGTACAGAAACCTCCACTAAAAATAAAAATCGCACTGATGCACACTATGATAATACACTTGAACTTTGTATTTCAATGGCAATGAAATATGATACTGAATTAACTAACTGCTGTAACATATTGAAGCAGTTTATACAAATACATAATTACACATACATACTATAGTGCAATAATGATCTTATTTACATTAATTCAAGCATAAATGTAAAAGACCTCACTACAATTCGAAGCTCAAACATACTCTACCTATTCCTCATACTCACAAATCTACTTGCAGGTCTAATAGCGTGTACTGTATATTTAGCTGTGTTAGAGGAGTGTGGTAAATAGTAATAAATAACAGCGATGGAAAGCCTGCAATCTGCCGAAACAATGAGCCACTGGCGCCGTCTGGAGAGAAAAGGAATACAAGCGCATCAATCAATACAAGATCGTGGGATCTCCAACTGTGGGATAGGCACCATTTAACCCGAGCGGACCTTCATGAGATGAAGCTCCACAAAGCACCGCGGCCGGCAGGCGGGCGGAGACGAACAGGCGATTGACAGGTGGAGGAAATGAGTGAAAGCTGCTCCGCGATGACAGGATGACAGCGCCCGAAATGAGCCGCTGTCAACTAGAGATGAAGATGAGAGTCCACGGGGATCGGTTACAGACAACCAGGACGTTCAGTCTGAAAAATCGCTTTTAAAAAGTCAACCTTTTTTTTCTAGGTTTTGAGGGTTTGTCAAAAATGGGGGAAATCCTTATGCAAGGTATGAGGTGACTGTTAATAATAAAAAATTAAAGTGGTAATCCGTGAGATTATTTTCTTTAAAAAAATCCCATATTTGATATTTATCCCATATTCTTTTACCTGGCACTTTATAAGAAATGTGCTTTCCAGCATCACATTTTATATTATACAGACTATATTTCCTCATTTATATTTAGAAAGATAAGTATACAGCCCACACCTTTGAAAGAAAATGAATGTTTTAAGAGGATCCATGTGAAAGACACCATCCATGCGCTACCTCGTGCCATTTCCGTAAAATTACAGTATTTTGTAGATTACATTATAGTGAAGATTATATTTACTACTTTATCTCGCTGGCACTTTATAACAAACAGCCATTTAATGTATTTCTGTTATGCATGTGCTCCTCTATATGCCATTTCCCGGCAACAATAGGAAATTCAGCCACAAGCAAGAAGTGAAAGGCACGTGATGATGCGATCATTAAACTGACGAGATTGATTAAAATTGAGGAAAAACATCGGCACCCACGGATGAAATAATAACCCCAACACCTCAAGTGACCAAGAAACCCCCCCATAAATAAATCAATTAGAAGAAGGTAACATTTTGAGAGAAAAAAGTGAGAGCGAAGACGAGGCGGGTGAACCCGGATGTTGACGTTGCAGTTACTAATGGAATTCTGGGTCTTGTGGTGACTTGTAGTGTAATCCACCCAAAACAGACGACCGTGACGGATCGCCACTTTAAATAAATCATCCCCTCGACACAGTGGACACCTGTGAGGAAACCGCCCGCAACGGGGTCATCTGCGCGCCCACCGTCACCGCCGCCCCAGACACCAACACTGTGACCTTGGTTTCTGACAGAGGACACGTCGCAGAAAAGGAAAGGAAGGCAGAGGAGCAGTGGAAAGGGAGGGAGGAGAGAGGACAAAAGGGAGAGCGCGAGAAAGAGAGAGAGAGAGAGAGAGAGGGAGGAAATGATGATGGAGGGATGGGAGAATATTAGCAAGAGCCCCTGTGGGATGTAAGGACACCTCGGAGACGGCTGAAAATGGCTTGTGGAAGAGACACAGATAGAGAGGGAGCGAGAGAGGAATGGAAAGATGGAGAATATTAGAGCGTGTCCTCTATGGCACAGCACAAGTCGAACTGCCACAGGATGTGTGTGTCGTGTGCGTGTGCGTGTGCACGTGTGTGTGTGTGTGTGTGCGTGTGTGTGACAGAAGGGAGGAACCCTACTGGGATTATGCCAGCACACAGAAGATGAAAGGATGCATGTGACCAGACTGCCAAGAACCAATGACGCCAATGAGCTTTTAAAAACTGCACCAAGAAACTAAGCTACGCCACGGATTTATGGAGGGAGCCCACGCCGCAGCGCCTGCGATGATACACTGTTGTATAAAAGCATATCTCGCTGAAGGGCAAAGTTAGATTCATTAAAAAAAAAAAAACATGTGAGCACTCGACTGTGTCAATGGACTGAATGAGAGTGAGGAAGTGACGTATTTAAAGAGGAGTTTCAGCCCCTGGCGGGGAGGGGGTGTGGCTTAGTCTCAAAGTGGGCGGGGCTTCGCAGCCCCTGCCCAGTCAATACAGGTCGGTTTTCTATTATTATTATTTAACTGTGACGTAGAGAGCCACTTAAAGTATTACGTATTAAAGGCATTAATAAGCACAAAACCTTTCTTGCTTATTGTTGATTTCTAGGCTTATTTTATTGCTTAAAAAAAAAAAAATTTATTGTTTATTTTCCATTCCCTATCTTTCTATCGTCAAGTGAATCCTCAGGTTTATTGCATATTGCCATTTTCTATTTGTATTCTTATTATTTTATTATTGCCTATTTTGATGCAAGCTGCTTTAACACTGCAATTTCCCTCTGGGGATCAATAAAGTATCTATCTATCTATCTATCTATCTAATGTACTTCAGCATTGTCCCTGCATACTCTGTAGAATCCATTTCAGAGGTGGAAAATCCAGGTTCAGTAAAGTAAAATTCCACTCCGGGATTTTGAGTCAACCATGTTGATTTGCTGATCGGCATGACAGAAACATTTAGAAACGTTGACGCCTGGTTCGCCGCCGATACCACTCGTCAGGTTTTTATATCTATGATAAGCATCAGCGCAGGGGTCCAACGAGTGAGTGAAACCAGCAGGATCAGAGCATGGGTGGAACAAAAACATGGTGGGACTTTTCTTTCTGAGCCTGGAATTTTCCTCCTCTGCTAGATTTGACCACATTTGAGTTTACAGCTAAAAAAAACATGCTCTAGTGCGCAATACCGCTTTAAAAATTTATCATGGGAGTACCATAGGCTGATGGACTTTGGGGTAAAGTGTGACATTTACCTAATAAATATCGCAGCTCCAGAAACTTGACCCCCACCCTCAGGTAACTCGAGTCACCTTGTAACTGCTGCTACTACTGTACAACGGAGACTGATTGGGAAACGGCATTACAGAGAGAGACAGGGTCACGGTCAAGAAGACGTGTTGGATTTAAACTCATCGATGCAAAGTGCACCGAGTCGGAATGCAACAAAGAGAAGCATAAATATGAAAGGAAATATGGCAAAGCCTGCAAAGCCGCCTTTCGAACTGTAGTGTGCAACCAGAATTTATCATTCGCCCTACGTTCCCCGGAGAAAGGCCGGAGCACAATGACAATTCACGGCCAATTCTGTGCCTTTATTAGATAACTCCACAATCACATCTTGTTCATTTGAGTTGATATTAATTGAATGGACACAGCACAATTCTCAAGAGGGTTTTTTGCTTAGCGCGGATTAATGTTTGAGCCCACCTCTCAGCCCCTGCTAAGTCAAGCAAATCACCTTGTCATACGCCACATGATATTGCAGTCTGACAAACCAGTGCCTGCTGGTTCTGTTCTGCTCCGACAATCAAAAGTAGGGGTGGGGGGGGATCAATACAGTATAGCATCGCAATATTTTTCCCCACAATATTGTATTGATACTCTGACGCCAAGAATCAATTTTTTTATTTACATTTAGGGCTGGGCTGTGAAATATAGGCCATGTCCACGCTAATGCGGATAAAAATAATACGTTGGAGAGACTTTTAAACTTTTAATGGAGACACGGCAAACTAATTGAATTACTTGTAAACATGTAATTAAACCGAACAGCACTGACCACACGTAAACAAACTGGTCGTCGGCTATCGCTCCTAGTGGACGGAAGACCAAAATGGAGAAAAAAAACTTTTTACTGCAGTCAGATGAGAAAGAAATGAATAATACATCGCAATGTATCGCAGTATCATATTGCAATACGATTGCAGAACATAAAGAATTGCGGTATAATTGTATCGGGACCCAAGTATCGCGAAATTATCTCATCGTGAGATCCCTGGCGATTCCCACCCCCTAATCCAAAGTGCCTCGTAGTCGATACTGACAAACAATATATGAGACAAGATATTCAGGAGTTATTGAATAGAATGTTAAAAAGTAGTATTTGTCTTTGTGTATTTCAGCCTATTTAGGTCATCATTCAGCTCACCTCACCTACATGTGATAATTAAGCTCAATATGCTGCATCGTTAAATTAGTGAAAATCTCTTCAGGGCCAGAAATGTATGGAAGCTTGAATTTATTTCAATATAAAAACAATTCAGAAAAAAGCATTTTATACAGTATGTTAACAAGATGATATGAAAGTATGAAAGATCAAAGTATTCTGTCAACACTATCACACGATGTAAACCTTTTCGGAAATGACGGTATCCATGTCTTGGGTACAATTTATGCCTTGGCTACCAAAGATATCCTATACGGGTGTGTAATGCCGGGACCAGACTACACGATATTTTTGTCTTTCATGATGGTCACCAAGTCAGATTAGGCGATCGTAGTGCCATAAAATCTTGCCGTGTCTTGGTTGGGAGACCCCGACCCCGTATGCGTCCTTTCACAACCTTGCGCAAGTTCATAGGTCGTCGGGGAGGAGGGTCAAGAAATTGTCAATCATGGCTACAGAAGCGCTGTGTGTGATGCTGGCCGTCTTGTGTTCCGAAAAGAAACAGAAAAGAAAGAAAAAACGATTGCGGAGCCGTTTCAGTGTAGACGCGATCGTTTGGACAATCTGTGTCGGCAACGGACGTACAATCTGCATCGGTTTCGTATTTTTCCTGGCTCTCAGAGACCAGCGCTTCGGTTTCCACCTCCCCGTCTCCCCGCCCCTCCCGGACGGACTCGGTTCCTTCTGCTGACGGAGCCGGGACAGAGCCCCCAATCTCAGAGCTGATTAAGTCTCTGGAACAGAGTTGCCAATCTTTAAAATTGTGATAATATTTTAGTTTTTTTGGCAAGCCGTTTGGCCCATCTCAGTGTAATTTAATTAAGATACGTGGTTGAAAGTGACCAATAATTTAATTATTGGGTGCATTAAAAAAAACAAATGCATGTCATAAACATCAAGTGAGTGATGGAAAGTTATTATGGACAGTTCAAGGTTTCCACCGATTTATGGACAATTTTTAAATCAAATTTGAAACAAGTTTTTAGTCACTGTCCATGAATTCACAGAAGACTGGCAACCCAGTATCGAGAGGAATTCACGGCACATTTAAATGCAATAATCATTACAGTGGAATGACGTTAAATGCGATACCCACGTGACACTACTTTTCATTAGCGACGTACGAAAAATGCAATGACGATTCTGACGGAGAAATGCAATGATGCACTTAGCATTTAGTTTCGTTATGTGTAAAGCACCACACAGCGGAATTAAATACACCCGAGTGGATTGCATTTCAAGGTGGGCTGCACTGAATTAGGCATTTCATTATTTACCTCCAGCCAATTTCAGGTCCGACTCTCCCTCTCAATTTGTCTCCAAACGGGAAATGGGGGTTTAGTCAGAACCCCATGACAGTGATTAAAAGAACCCTGTCTCAATATCACTACTAGCTAGCCTCAATAATGGAGAGCGAGGGCGAACATGAAGACCACCCAAATGAAAGTTTTGACCCTTACCCGAAAAAAGCTGATAAACAGTTAACTCTCTCAACAAATCTGCCGTCAAAAGGCTGCAGTCGCTCAGTCGCAAAGAGGCAGAACGATTGAGAAGAAACGGTTTTATTTCACGGTGAGTGAGCGTGCCAACTTGGATAATACGTCACATTTTGCAGGATTAACAAGAGCGTGAATTTTCTTTACACCGTCGTCAAAAAAGTATGGCAGTGACTGTGGAATTAGTGTATTGCAGTAGGCTGCAGTATTGGTGCCATAAATACATCCCAACAAAATACTGGCTGTGTCAAGTAAACCAGCTAAGAGATGAAGAAGTGCGCATTACCGTTGTGTGTGCATTGCATTGCCTTGTCCCACCATAACTGACTGCATTTAAAGTGGAAATCCACAAGATCGTCAATGTTGGGCGGATTCTGCATGTCCCAGAATTCCATTTGAAACTGCAACAACCAGGTTTACCCTCGCCTTGGCTCCAAAAAGGTCCAATGATTTTCTTCAAAGTATCCCTTCTCTTATTTCATCCATATCGACCACAACTGGCCATGCTGGTGATCAAATTCACCGTGATTCAAATTCTAAGCACGCCAAATCTTCGCAAACTTGCCATGAGAGGCGGACCCCGCCACCAACAATGGACACAGAATATGGAGAAACCCATACATAAGGCAAATACATTGAAGGGCTGTTTCTTATAAAGTGGCAGCTTAATAAAGTTTCAAATATAATCTTCAATAGGATATAATCGCCAAAATGAATCTTATGAATTTCCACTTTAAAAAGGTAGCGCAAATCCCTCTCCATCCACTGTCTTCAACCTGGATGCTGGATAATAGAACATTTCTCCATTAAAGGTGTGGGCTGTATGCTAATCTTTCTAAATATAGTCTGTATAATTTAAAACATAATGCTTGCCCATAAAATCATCTTCTAAAACCTCTCAAAATAGTGTCTAGTTCTCCCATCCGAATCTGCCAAACAGACGGCACCCGGTGGAGGAGGCTGCCGGCAGGGGGTCCGTGCCGTCTTGAAGCGTGTCCCACAGCAGGACTTTACTCTCATGTATTTGTTTACATACTCGCCAGCAGTGAATGAAATTCAAATCTCCAGGGATTACGGCATCTGTGGCTTTGTGAAAAGGAGCCAGCATCTGTCAGCGAGTGCCCAAACCCCCCGACACACAAACACAAAACTCCACATTCATGCCTCCTTCGCCAAAAACAACTGATTGGTCTTTTTCGATGTACTGTAGAGTGTTGACTGGACAGTGCAAGTGCTTTTATTTCTTCTTCTCTGCTTGGTATGTAGGTTATAGCATATTCGGGTGACTGCACTGTTGTCTAGGCACCATTTACTGCGACGCAATTCCATTATGTACCTTTAATCATACAATAAATCATCCCTGCCATAGTTAATAACGTCAAAACTTCACCATCACACCATCGCCTCATCGCCACCATCTATTAGAATGCATGCGGAGCAATTACTTTGTCTGATGCCCAATCTGGAATTCTTGCTGGGCTTTTCATCTTGCTCAGAAAAATGTCATGGTGCATTTGGCTGAAAGACGGCAAGGCTGGGCACAGCCTCGCACGGAATTAAAAACGTCTGTTTCCTTTGCAATAAGGCTAATGGATGGGAGTGTTCAGTGGTAAGGATAAAACAATACAGTCGCTTTTAGCCCAGCCACCTGCGCTGTTTCCCGATCACTTTTTTCCGGAAACACCTCAGAGCGCGTAACCCCGCAGATCCCCCTCATCTCAGAGGAGACGCCGTGGTGACACGATATTTATCTCATTAAATCAAGGCTTCCTTTAATTTCCTCAGGGTTAATGAGAAGTTTATCATCCGCGCCGGAGCCCATTTTGGCTCGCTAACAACGCAGTCGGGATGATTAAGGAGGTGTGGGGGTGCAGCGGAGAAGGAAAACATGTATTTAGTATTCTGCGTTGGTTGGCTTGGGAGCACCTGAGTGTATCCCTGCTCTGTGAGGTCCCTGCCACATCCAATCTAGTCCCCAACATGGC
>OMKR01045117.1:0-10619 GCA_900302355.1 Cyttopsis rosea | reverse complement strand
GATTTCGAGAGCTCTGTCCGAAGATTAGTTTTTTTCATGTAGCTGGACATGCAGAATACAAGCAACTAAATGACGGTCAGTGGCTGTTAGACTTGGCATTTTTAACCGATCTGACAAACATGTTGAATGACCTTAATCTAGAGCTGCAAGGAAAAGACAAAACAGTGATCAGTATGATCAGCTCAGTTAATGCTTTCAGACGAAAGATGCAACATGTCGTTGATTTTTTAATGGAATGTGGGTCTGTGAAGCCCTTTGAGACTGTATTGTGATTAAGGGCTATACAACTAAACTTGACTTGATTTGATTTGATATGCGGTTATACAAGGTACATCAACATACATTGTACATATAAAGAATTCTCAATATATTTATAAATAAATATATGTTTTGCATTTTTGTAGTAGGTAGATCATTTTGACTTGGTCATTTTATAAGTAGCTCGCATGCTGAAAAAGTGTGAGCACCCCTGCTTTAGACAAATCAATGAACAGGGCAATACATCACTCCTTCTTATCCAGAGAACAGATTATATCATTTTCTACCTTACAGACTGCTGTCAAAGGGCTACTGTATGTCAAGGGGTCAATCCCAATTCCCTTCCCTTGGCCCTACCCCTAGTTTTGGAGTGCACAAAGGGCCCTTGCCGCTTGGCGGGTAATTTGGAGCTAGATGTGGGAAGTAAAACAAGGACTTTATCTCCCGGTGAGAATTGTCTCAGCTGAGCCACTCTGTCATACAGGTGCCATTGCCATTCCTGTGGCTGGAGCAAATGCTCTCGTGACAACTGCTGAAGTGTACGGAGCTTTGCTCTCAGGTCCAGGACGTATTGAATATCATTTTTACTTGTGCTTGGACCTCCCTCCCAGCTTTCCTCAAGAGAATGAGAACGTGCCCCCACTACCTCCCAAACTAGCCTATTAAACTCTGGTCAATTAGCCCCTAATACGGGGCGTGTGAGGCGGGAGCTAACGGCCTTCACTCGATGCTTTTTACCACAACAGTGAATTTCCACTGGTACTACTTTGTACTTGAGAATATCCCCATGCACACACCTTATCTCCACCCATGATGCCTCCACAAGGGCTCCAGGTCAAACCAGGTGCCCGGTGGATCAGGGTCTATGTACAGCCTGAATCCAACAGAGCCTTGTATCCTTACCGGTATACTATACCTCCCTTCTGGACCAGGAGAGAAGGCCGGTTCGCCGACGACCCGGACCACCTCCATCAGTGGACACTCCTTGCGGACGTGTTCGGGCCGATGGCAACAACAACACACCTGTCTTGGCGTCTGAGTGGCCCCCTGTGCGAAACAGGGGACGCTGAGGCTGGGTCCTGTGGGGAGGAAGGAAGAGAGGGGTTAGGTTCTTTTGGCCAGCTCTACCAGGGCCTGGGTCTGCTATTGGATCAGCCTGGCTCTCCTGTATCTCCAGAAGGCGGCGAACGTGCTGCCCCAGCAGAGATTCACCCTGTCCTCCTGTTGAACCGTCCACCGAGCCCCACATTGGGCGTAACTGTAACAAGTCTCTTGACGTTTGTGGGGTAGGATATGGACCAAGAGGCAGGTGGAGCAAAAAGCAGCCTTAGCTGGACATTTATTCAAACATAATGTTTGTCTTTTTAGACAAACGTATAATTCATAACCGTTGCGTGCAGTCGGGCCTCGCTGTCAGGAGAGGGAGAGAGGTGGAACCACACCGTTTCTCCTAAGTACCTCAATCTCCTGCAGCTGCGTCCCCTCCCGGTTGCCAGTGCTGGCTCTTCACCTCCAGATGCTGCCAAAACCACTCCCCACTGCCACACACTTATAATAGCAGATGACAATGAGATTAATTTTATATATATACATATATATATATTGCAATACCACAATGAACCCTGGGGGGGTAAGTAACTGGCAATTGTGCCTCAAAACTAATACATATTGTATAGTGTCTTTTAAATATTTTGAGAAATACATAATTTATGGGTTTGTATTTGATTGAGTTGGAATTGACGATTTTGGTCCAGAAGATCACCACGGTTGTAAACTAGAAACATGAGATCCAGGTAAAAAGAGATGGAATTATCTTTAAACAAACAATGGTGACCTAGCTAGACTGTGTATAAGAATCTCCTGGCACATAACTTTACTGCTACATTTCAGTGTCTCCAGAGAGTGGAAAATCATTATCTCAACATTTGCACAAGCTGTAATAATGACTATGACTATTTGGACTCAGAGGGTTGATATTAAAGCAGAAAAGGCCTCCTTAGTGCAGCTAAGGCACATGGCACTGACCGTCGTATTTCTCCAGGTGAAGAACATGATTGTTTATGTGGAGAGTAAGGTTCTGGAGGACCCAGCCATCGCAGGTGATGACAACTTTGGGGCCACCGTCAAGAAGTTCTGCACCTTCAGAGAGGGTATTCCAACCATCCTTCACAATCCCACGAATCTCATGCAATACAATACAATAAAATTAAATGGTTGATTTTCTTGAGATTTTATTTTGTTTTTCTTTTCTTTTCCATGCCCAGATCTGGATGATATTTCCAATCGTGTGGACTTCATCATTTGTCTCGGCGGAGATGGAACGCTGTTGTACGCCTCCTCCCTCTTCCAGGTGTCCTAGACATGTTCACGCGCTAACTTGCTACGATGTGAGGGATTTGAAATCCGCGTCTTGACACAACTTGTTTGTTTGTTTGTAGGAGAGTGTTCCTCCAGTAATGGCCTTCCATCTGGGCTCGCTTGGCTTCCTCACGCCCTTCAACTTTGACACCTACCAGTCTCCAGTCAACCAAATCATCGAGGGTACATGCTCGTGTTCCGCTAGCTTTGGCCTTGTCCGTTCTGGGCTACTGTAGAAACATGGCAGTGCAACATGGCAGCGTCCGTGGTCCTGCCCTAGGCTAATGAAGTGTGTCCACAACAAAAAATATATTTTTAAGATGACAGCAGGTGTTGCATCCTTGTCAATTCATTTCCCTACAGGCAATGCAGCCCTCGTGCTGCGGAGTCGCCTGAAGGTGCGTGTCCTGAAGGAATGCAGGGAGAAGAAGACCCGGGTGGACGACAATGGTGTCATCATGACCAACGGGGACAGTGAATGCGTCCGCAAAGCCATGCAGTACCAGGTAACCCTAGAGCCACAATCTGATCAACAAACTGTAGGGCTTTTTCTTTTTCTGTCGGTATTATTCAAGAGGTTTTAACAGGAAAAAAAAAAAGGATTGCTGTGATACCACACCTCCCATATTCAGCAGGTTTTGGCCCATGTGTTTCTATTCCCCAAAATCGAAATGAAGCTGAAAAACAATCAGCGGCAACAAATGCCTATCATCTGGGGGTAGAATAATTTGAAGGGAACAGTGTGAAATGAAGTTATTATTTTAAAATGTCTGAGTCTTAAGAGTTTTCAACCTCGTATAATGTGACACAGCGATAACCTTGGGATTCTGAGTTGTACTGCTGCGGCTACGACTGACATAGAATACATTCAGAGATCTGGTCTGGTAATCTTATATAATAATTTTAACATGGCATTTTGAAGAAATATAGATCTCTTTATTCTTGTAATAACTAATTCTTCCATGGCCTTGTACTGAGATGGGTGCAGTCATGGTGACTTGGCACATTTGACAAAACACGTTGTTGCCTTCATGTCTGTGGGCATTAAACCATATTATTATAAGTTGAAGCAAACTTGCTCTTTTGTCGAAGCAAAGAAAACGAGTCTAAATCCTGTAAGCGACAGCATTAGGGCTGGAAAACATTTTTTTACATATTTTGACCATTTCACAAAGTATGACCACAGACAGTGTCTGTTTACGTGTGAGTCATACAGCAATATTACCTGCCAGCAGGGAAGTTAAAAAGAAGAAGAACAAAAAACTCACACACAAAAATGATCTTCTAGTCTTATAAAATTGAGTGCAAAAGTAAAACATTTTGGGGAAGTATGTTTTGAAATGTCTTCTTTCCGAGCGGAGAGCATCAAAAGTCTGCTGCGCTTTTGAAAGTCAATGACTTCACCCAAAGACCTTAAGAGTTAAAGACCAACCTTAGAGTTAGATATTTTCTCCAAGACGGTATTGTCCTCACGGCTGGCTAATAATTTCATATTCAGACTATTCTTAATATCTGGGATCCCCTCATCATTTCCTTCCCGAATAGAGGTAGAGTAGACAGGGATTGAATGTTCCGCTGTGACATCATCGCGGATTCACTCACCAATGCCCTCGGCAATCGTCATTACATAAACGTCAAAATAATTCATTGGTCAGAACGTGTGACGAATGAAGGCTGTAATATGTTTGAACTTAATATCACAACATCTTGTCTCTCAGAACAATTACCCAGATCGCAATTCTTACCGATGCTGCACCAAAGTAAACAGCAGTAACTAACGCAACGGCCCGGACGGACACTGTTGGTGTTGTGTTTGGCAACCAGGTGCTGAACGAGGTGGTGGTGGATAGGGGTCCCTCTTCTTACCTCTCCAACGTGGACCTCTTCCTGGACGGACACCTCATCACCACCGTGCAGGGGGACGGTGAGTACAGTCGGCACCCAAAACGGCTTCCGCAGCCTCTCGGTCTCGAGGTGTGTCAGTCCACTACAGTTTTCTACCCTCCGGCCCACTGGAGTAATTTAGCACTTTCTAGGGTGGTAACAGGTGCATTTTGCATTCTCAGAGGACTGCTAAACGCTAAACTACTTTCTAGGGTAATTTTTTAAATTAATGATAGTAGAATTATAAATAATAATAATATAATTAATAGTACAAATCATAGAAGCTCCAGAGAACGTCTCCTCAAGCTTTCAATGGTTTTTGGAAATGGAAATGTTTATTTTAATTTTAAACAAGATGTGTTTAAAAAGTTTATAAAAATATTTTATTTTATTACATGTTTTTAACAAGTTTCCTCTTTTTTTTTTAAACTTTTTAAAATATTTTATTTATTTTATTATTTATTTATTTTTACATTTTATTTACTTTTATTTTAAATCATCTTGGTTCTTTTGGTTTTTTATTAACCCCCAAAGCCAGGATGTGTGTGTGATGTTGTCTGTGTTTCCAGGCGTCATCGTGTCCACCCCCACGGGCAGCACAGCGTACGCGGTGGCGGCGGGCGCCTCCATGATCCACCCCAACGTGCCGGCCATCATGATCACACCCATTTGCCCACACTCGCTGTCCTTTCGGCCCATTGTGGTGCCCGCTGGCGTGGAGCTCAAGGTATTAGATTTTTTTAATTGACTTCTGGGTGGTTTTTAACAACGGGGGCCTGGGAGGTTTTCATTCGCTGTTTGGACTTTGCAAGGACAAAATCAATCTTGAGGTGGAAGATTCCAGGTTCAGAAACTAAAGGCCATGTTTTTGTTCTACTGCATCTTATTTTCTGAACTCAGACTTTCCAACTCTGTGCGACGTTATTGGCGACGCAGTTAACAATCGGCTATATGTGTGTCAGGCGCACTTCCCCTCAACTGACTTTGGTTTCAGTGGGCTTCATTCATGAATATGTGCGTAGTAATGTTCTTACTTTGTCCGCAAAAGAGCTGGATACGCAAAGTACCCAGCTAATTAGCATAAACCACGCCTCGATTTCTCCATATAAGGAACTTCCTGGTAAACCGAGGTAAACAAAGAGGAGGCGCCGACTCTTCAGCGCATGTCTGCTGTGGCTGCTGGAGTAGCAGCTGCAGTGACGGAGCCAGTAGATGTATTTTAAATAAAAATAGTAGATTGATATAAAAGTTTTTTTTCTATCTATTATTTGCATGGAGGCTGTTTGATGCTTGTAGTGAGGAAGCCGATGGTGGATTTGGACATGGTGGTCTCCGCGTGGCGCGGTTGGTCTGGTGATAAGTTGCAGCTCCAGGTTATTACTTATATAATAATAAAATGAACTACCAAAAATTGATAATAAAAGAAGGGTTTCTCTTGCCAGTAAACAGATCCTGGCCATCTCTATAAATGCGCTCTCTCCTGAGGCAGCATAACGATATCAATAAATATATCCATTAGGGGTGTAAGAAAATATCGATACACTTGGGTATCCTGATATTATGTTTTGTGATCGATTATCAAAAACACTATCGATTTTTAATTAATAGTTTACATGCAAAGAATCGTGGCAGTGGTTCATTTTTGTTGTGTTTAAATCCCTGACTGATCAAATGAGTTATCAAGTTTGACGTGTTGCCAGAAACATACCTGATCACTACTGAACAATGTCGGCACACTGCTTTCATCTTATCAACTTGTCTTTGTCCATTGTTGTATTTCACCGGGAAACCGAAGTGTTCCCAAACAGGAGACCTTAATGATAAGGAAGGGTATTCAAGCTCTGGCTTCTTGTTTGCATTGGCCATAACATTCACAAGCCAGAGGCTTGGCTGGGCTAGATATGCTAAGCTGTGCGGGCTGTGTGTGTAGTGCGCTCAAAGTGCGAGACGGAGACTAATCAAACTCCGCCACTTAACCTCTTTAACATGGCAAACCCACTGGTGGGTTCACTGCGCAATCTCCAAGTAAGAGACTTACTTGGAGATTAATATGATGCTTTATTACTGGCTTGTGTAAAGTTAACCAACTGCACATACAGTGGAGTTAATTTTAGGATCCTTAACTTAACTTTTAGCTTGTATTTTTTGATTCTGCGATAATTTCCTGATTACACACCACACAAGATGCTTCTCTGGCTGCAGCCAATGGGTTAATGACCCAATACATGGTATTTGAAGCCTGGGGCCTCAAGGTAGCGGGGCTAGCTTCGAATTTATGAGGCGAGGGCACCGAACAAGTTTGGCCTCTTCTGTCTCCCAGATCATGCTGTCGTGCGATGCAAGGAACACCGCCTGGGTGTCTTTCGACGGGAGGAAGAGACAAGAGATCTGCCACGGAGACAGGTGAGTTGAAAAGTAGGAAAGTGCAATGACCACTAAAGACCAAAAGAGGTGACCTAATCAAAGGTTGAATGATGTTTCTACTTAAACTTTTTTTTCTTTTTCTAACAAAACAAAGGAGGAGAGCCAAGCGACAGACAGGGCATTAGATAATGAGTTTAACCCCATCCCCCCAGACACACACACACACATACAACAACAGCAACTGCCTCATCACTCCCGGGCTTTGTTGCGTAACCCTCTCAACCTGAGCTTTTAGCTATTCATGCAACCCATTCATGGGAAAATCCCGTTCCCCGGTTCCGTCCAGTCATCCACAGAACAATCTCTTAAGGGAAGTCCAGTGATGGCTTTTTTTTATGTGAATGTCTCCTTATTCCATGTGTGTAAAGAAACAAAGGGAAGATTGCGAATACCCTGTTCTCTGAACAGAACCAGTTCCACACCCGCACCACACACACACACACCTCTCCTTATGTGTCTTTGTTCCTCCTTCTAGTATTACCATCACTACTTCCTGCTTCCCCGTTCCCTCCATCTGTTTCCGGGACCCGGTCAACGACTGGTTCGAGAGCCTGGCCCAATGTTTACACTGGAACGTGCGGAAAAAGCAGAACTACCTCAGCTCGGAGGACGAGTTCTGAACCCCCCCCTCCCGGCCCCAAAGACCGTTTGTGAAATGAGGTAACAGGGTCTTTTTTTTTGTTTGTTTGTTTGGTTTTTTTTCGGGCGGTTTCCGCCGCGGCTCCTCCTACTGTCGGAGGTCACCTTCAGGTCTCTTTCTAGCACTTTCTAATCCTTTTTATGTGGAGGTCAGAGGCGGGTGGAGGAATGTTAAAAGATTTAACAAACCTTCTACCTTTTCTAACTACGTAGCAACGTTATGGTAATATAAGACGTTTTCTAATCGGGGGTTTGAAGCCGAAAACTTTCCTCTCGCATGAATCAAGACTGTTGCTAATTTCAAAGAATTCCATTCCGTTTTTTGTTGTTTTTTTTTTTTTTTTTTTTTTTTTTTTTTTTATATTTACCGATACTTTAGAGAAAGCGGGAGAATTTAAAATATCGACTAAAATGTATAGACTGTGCCTTCACCACTGATATATCATATACAATAAAAGCCCCAACTTTTTTGAACGTTTACATGATCTCTCTGGAGGTTTGAGCTGAAAAGGAAAAAAACAACATTCCACGGGGGACTCTGAATGTCTCTAAAGCCATAGATGAGCTGCCTGTATCTCAGACACAGACGTCACAGAGTAACGGTGAAATCTAGTGTGTAATATCGAGACAGATTGATATAGAAGATTGGAAATTGGCCCCAAACTTCTCTTAAGAAGAACTGCTCCCCGGCTCCGAATCCTGTGCAGGGGGGACACGTAGGTTATTTATTTTTTTTGTTTTAGTCTCTTTTTTTTTTTTTTTTACATGGGGTTTTGTCAACTCGTTTGATGTATTTTTTGAAAGTTGAACGATTCGATTTTTTTTGTGTGTTTTGGGGGGGGGAATTGAACTCATTGAGAAAATACTTTTTCATTCAAACTCTCAATGGGAGAACAGAATCTTCTCATCACAATGTATGTAATAAACATATTTGGATTGAGCTGAGACCATAGTAAAAAAACTTTTTTTTTCTACATGAAATGTGCAGTCCTTGCTAAAAGTGCTTTTCCACTTTTGTTTGTAAGACCTGTAATTCTTAAAAGTCGAATTCTAACTTTTGTAATGATACATTTGTAAATAACTGGCAATGAATTCTGCTACTATTTTTTTTTCTCTCTCGGGGCACTTTAATAAAGAAACAATCTTTAACCAGAACACACGCCTGTCCTGCTTTGATTCACCGATGGGTTGAATGTGAAAAATGAGCTCTTAAAAGCGCCCACTTTTGAGGAAACAGCGTATTAGTTTCATTTAGAAATGTTATTAAAAAATGAGTTGTCCAAAAATGCAGCAAAATGCAAATCACAATTTTTTTAACAATCACAAAATTTAATTTGATTGTTAGATCAACCCCCCCAGCAAGCTAGTGCGCAATCTGCTGTCGCCAGCCCTGTCAACAGTTCACCTGAAGATGAGGGAGAGAGTTCTGGTCCCAGTCCCAGCCCTGGTAATCAATAAATGCATGGATATAATTAAATAAGAATGAAGATACGGCAGACAGGCAGAATATATTTTCGGGGGAAAATATATTTCTAAATACATTAATTATTATTATAAATTAATATAAATGGTTAAATGGTCTAGGAGTAATGTTAGATACGATAGATAGATAGATAAGCACACTATTTCCACATATAATTAATTAGGCTATTAATTCACACTACGCAACTAAATAATATATTATTTAGTAGCGTAGTGTGAATGCAGGTCAGCGTGTGATATATTATAGATCACACACTTAAATAATTTATAATAATAATAATAATAAATGTATTTATGAATATATTTTCCCCCGAAAATAAATGTACAAATAATTCAAAATATCCTGCATACTTTTATTTAGAGATTTTTACACTCCCACCCTGCTGTCTGTCGGCTGTATCTTCATTCTTATTGTAAATCAATGCATTTATTGACTACTAATGACCAAAAATCGCAGTTCTGTCTCTCTGTATTTACGCATTCTAAACTTCTGTTGACGCAACTTGGCCAATCAGAGTGAGATTAGGGGTGGGTCTTCCCAGAATGCAGGTGGGGCTTGATGAGAAGATTGACAGATTGCATTGCTATTTGAATTTCGACACCAAAAGATCGTGTTAAGTAAATGTAGATGCGATAGACTCGGGGCGCTGTTTCGCTGGCACATTGAATTGCCACTTGAATAAAGAGACCAAAAAACCATGGCAATATAAAATGCAATTGATTGAGCTTTCATTTTAATTTTTAATCAATAATAAAATAATTCAAACTGAATTGAGGATTGCATTGCCACTTTGCATATTGAAGTGCCAATTGCAAAATGCATTTCCATTTGAAAAGAGGCCATTGAGACACATTGAGAAACATTTCTCAAACATTTCTCAGTCAACGGTTGCGTGAACCACCAAGAAACAGTAAAAAGTAATGAAGGAGAGAAGCATTGCATTGCTTATCTTAAAATAAAATCTATTTTTCTCAGAACTATTTTTGCAATAGCCGCGGTACACCCAAGGTGTAACATTAACAACAGTAGGGTTGCCAGTAGGAAGCAGTACAACTTCTGTACTGCTTCTAGTCAAAAGAGTTGCTTTGCAAAGTGCAATAAGCAAGTCAACAAAACCCTAAAAAACCTGATTAAAAGTATGTATTTTTTTCCTGGTTAAACAGACTGACAATATTGTGAGCTGTCCTCTGAATAGTATCTATAGTCTGCATAAAGTACATTTGACTCATTCTTGAGGAATTCCGTCAATACTCAAATAAAAAAAAAATAAAAAAAGCTCTAGACCCTAGTACTCACTCCTCTCCCTGAGGCCTTGGCCGAAGCTGCGGCCCAGGCGGAGGAGGCTCCAGAAGAGCACCACCGACATCAGCCCCCCGGTGATGCCGGCTGCCTCCAGCATGTACATGTCGCCCTGAGCCAAATTCACAATTACCTGGAAAGGTAAAGAATCGATCTCTTTACTGTTTGACTAGGATGTATATTTGTGTGTGTGTATGTGTGAGTGAGAGAGTGCGAGTGAGAGAGAGAGAGAGACTCACACCGCAACAGCCCCATCGAGTGCTTGACGACATAG
>OMKR01045115.1:0-10301 GCA_900302355.1 Cyttopsis rosea | reverse complement strand
TTTTCGCGTTTGTTTGACACGTTTTTCTAGACGGATCCCCACTGTCACGCTGTGGGATTAGGTCTGGAGGGGCTCAGCTCCGGGGCCGGCGGGGCTAGCGAACTACGTCAGACATGTAGGCCTCGGTACATTACGATCCTCGGGGTTTTCGCTACGGAGCCCGCAAAATAAAAAGCAAGCCTTTATGGCGAGGGACGGTTCTAAACCCGGCTGTGACACATTTCGGCGGACGAGGCCTACAAGTTTCCGCCGAATGTGCTTCACCAGTTGCTGGAATGGAGGAATAAACACAGACCGGGATGCACTGTCAGAGCAGGCCTAAAATGGCCCTGAGAGCTGGACCAGTGTGGCGTATTTTGATGATCCGTGATCTAACGTTTAGCTTTCACTCAACAAGGACTTTGAGTCACCGGAGCCTAGATTCCATTCAATTAGTTCTATTAAGATGTCGGCATTTATCCGCACGTCACGCAGCGCCACGGTTTGCAATTTGAACCAATAACCAGGTTCCATTATTATCTGCATTTACAGACGGTGGTGGTTGTTGTTGTTTGTTGTGGTTTTTTATTTATTATTATTTGTAATTATTTTTTTATCAATTTGCGTTCTCGGTAACGTCTAATCCTCACCCATTACAGCTAGCACAACATAATGCATTACAGACATTAATGGTCTGCATTAGAAGAGTGTTCATTTTCATGTATTTACATTCCGCTATAGGACTACTTTGTTGTTCAACATGGAGATGAATACTCATTATATATATACATAGTGTACATATATTTATCTATACCCTGAATTTCCCCCATATATATATATATTACTCCGATATACTTATGTAACATACCTATACTATACAATATGTAGACGTGTGCATATTTATTTTCAATCTTGGCCCCTCTGACCTTGACTTGCGCCCGTTCTGCTTCTACACCTGAATTCCCCCCCAGCGATCACTAAATTTGAATTCAATAATATTAACTGTTAGATATATTTAGCTCGCTCAAGATGGATGGATACTTTATTCATCCCCGGAGGGCGATTGAAAAATAAAATAGATGAATAGACTTATCTTCCACCAGTTCATCAGTTCGATCTTATGTCAAATTGGTAAAAGAAAAAAAAAAAAGCCCGTTGACTCGTCGTCGTGTATTTAAATTGAGTTTAACAGGATTACTGTGAGATGCATTTGCTATAACTTCAATTTCCATTGAAATCCAAAGGGCCTCGTTGTGCCAATTTATTATTGGTTTAATTTGGTCTTAGTAAAGCCATTCCAATACCAATGGCAACTAAAATGTCATTTTACCACAAAAGGTCAATTCATAGCTTGAAAAATGTAGGAGGAAGACTTTGGGTGTCTCCTGTCAGTAGATGTCGAAGTTGCTTTACTACAGATTATAAGTAAGCTCTCAACGCAGCTCTTCACATGTAATCAGTCAAGCGATTTAGCCCTAAATTACTGTGCATGTTCCAGCTTTCTACTCTGCAAAGATGTACAATTCAGCAAAGCCACGTAGTCTGCTAAGCTAGCTAGCGAACCACCTAAAACATGTCGATATAGTTCTTTCTAAAGTAAATGCATTTATATAGTGCTTTTCTAGTAATACTACTCAAAGCGCTTTACAGTGCAGACCACCCATTCACACGACGATTCAACGGGAGCAGTTAGGGGGTTAACTGTCTTGCTCAAGGATACCTCGGCACGCTACCAGGAGGAGCCGGGAACCGAACCGGCAATCTTCCGATCACTAGACGACCCGCTCTACCTCCTGAGCCGCTGCCCCCTAGCCGCTAGCTCCTAAAGGTTCTTGCGGTGTCCCTTTTATTTATTTGGATGTAGTAGCGGCATCAACTTTGCCTCCCATACTAGAGCCAGATGGACTGGCTGGCTGTAGCCCAATGGCAGCGCGTGCAGTTTTTTGAATTGCTGTTGAGATTGGGCATAAAAAAAAATTCCCCTTTACCCCACAATCCAAACTATAATGGGCAATCACTGACAGGTCGAATTTCATAGTTAACAAACTTAGTGGGCTCTGTAAATGAATGTACCTCCTTTTTTTTGCAAAGCATTTAATGCACCAAAAAGTTATCTGTGACTATAAAACGAGCAGACAATTGCGATACAAATAGTCACTTTTCTCTATAACCGAGGGTATCCCAATCCATGACTGGGACTGCGCGAGTATTCTACTGCCTCAACTCTTCTCCAATAGTGTCAGTCCAGCCGGATTTTGTACTTTTCTGTACCAAACGACTTAACTTGGAGTACATCTTAAATTTGCTCCTTAAGTAGCATGGGTCTGACCTGAGTACACTGCAATGATGGTCGTTTAATGTAGGCCAGGCAATACTGTATGTTAGTTGCATTTTGAATTTGTTTCAATTCAGTTTCCCTCTGACAGCCCTGCAATTACGGTTAAGAGACTATTTGGTGACTTTGATAAGAGGTGTTTTCTTTTAGGCTTATTTATATTCATGGGGCCTGTTTTGTTCCCTAATGAATAGTAATGTGAATAATGGGATTGACCCATTTTGTTTGGTTGGAGCTTTGTCTCGGCAACGGGTAGAATTTATTACAATAATCGATAGGAATTTTGACCCTATATCGAAATCGGGATCTGAAATTGGCTTTTTACTCATTACAGCCACAAGTGGCAAGTAGAGAATTTCTTTCTGCAACTCCGAATTTTTACCTGCCGCTTCTCAGAAAAATTTGAAAACAATATAACAAATTGCTTGAATTTCCATTGTGTTCGAAGCTATTCTGTAGTAGCCCCATGCTGCTCGTTCTGCCCCTTTACTGCCTTGGAGACAAATGATAGTGTGTGATGTTTCTGTCTTCTTCCCTTTGGTTCCAGTGAATAGCAGTGTCTAGAACAGGTATGTGCGAACTCCACAGCCTCCCCCTGTCTGCAATTAGCCCAAATATCACATGGTTGCCACGGTTAATCAGCCTGGGGTGGGAGTGTCACTGTCTTTTCCAGTTGGTTTATTCACTGTATGGTTGTGAATCCACTTTGGACTGAGTATACTGACAACGGTGTTCAGGGACATATTGGCCAGTTTTTTTTTTTTAATGGTTTTTCTTTTTTGTTTGTTTGAACTACACTGACTACTTGACCACTTCCCCCTCCCTCCCAACACCATGTCTGGTCTTTGTTAGCGCACGGTGTTGATCAAAATGGTGTAGCGCCAATGGTATCTATTTAAGGTCACAATTGTGGTTATGAATGTCATGGGATATTTGTAACCACAATGCTTTTTAATTGAAAGATTCATATTTGTTAATACAAAAAACCTACCCACCATGATGGCAGGTAACTTGATTATCATACTTGCCACAGCCAGCAATTTACCCACAATTGGTGGTTGTCAATGTATATGTGCCAGTATCTGTTCATTGATGCAAAATCTCATGTAGAAGTATCCTGCGTTTTGTTACATTGAACTAGATCACAATCTGAATTTCATGACCAGGCACCTGAAATACTGAACTAAACTGATGCAATGGTCCATGTCCTGGTCATTTGAAAGCAACATTAGCTGCTGCTGCTACAAACGCAGAATATAACTAGTTGTTGTTAACGGTTATGAATTTGGTCAGTGCGTTGATGTTTCTGTCTTTTTCCCTTTCCTTGCAGTGAATGGTAGTGTCTAGAAAGGGTATGTCCCTTCAGGAGAGAGGTGCCAATGTCCAACCGGCCTAATTCCAATCCAGGGGGGTCACTGCGCCGTTCACAGAGGAACACTGCTGCGGCCCAGCCACAAGACCACACAGTAGCGGGAAGGTGAGTCCACATGACTTGAACATTGCATTCAACTTTCTAAGACACCCTCCAATTTTAAGGCCTAAAGATAAACTTTAAAAACCCCAAAAAGTTGATTCATTTTCTATATTGTCTGGCAACCTGCTATGCTGAAACATTTTTTTAAAATCATAGTTCATTAGCAATCTGGGTATTATGTGTACCTTGATGACCACAACATAAAAAAAAAAATATATATATATAGTACTTGGAAACATACTGGAAGCCATTACTGCCAAATTATGAAAATCTGATGACAAATTGAGTTTCTTTAGCCAACATTTAGCTAAAATCCTTATATACCTTCCAAGTGCACATTTCTAGTTGGAGCTCTGAAATTGTCCCAGAGCTGTCCCCAGCTTAGGGGGAGAGTATGCTTTTCCTCGCGAAGGCTACTTTGCGGTTATTAGAAGTTTTTGTTTTCAGTCAAACCTTGTGCTTGAGCGGATTTAACGCTATTCCCAATAATTAATTTTGAGCTGTCAATGATGTCATTGTATAATGATGCAGTGAACTAAAATGAGTATTTAATCTAAGGCCACACTGTTACCTGCTCTTCAATTTCAACCTTGCAGGTTGCAGTCAGAGCAGATAAAACATAAAGCAAATTCCCCTCCTGAAAGTAGAAGACCTAATTCTAAGGCTTCCAAAGCCACGTCCGTCTCAGCCTCTGGCCAGTCCAGAGGGCACAGCTCACGAAGGTACCGATCCAATCTACGTGTGTGTGTGTGTGTGTGTGTGTGGTGTGTGTTTCTCTCTAAACAATCATGATATAATTCACAAACACACAAATGGGTTTTTAACTGGCTCTAAATGAGGCATTGGTTTGTTGAATGTGCTTAGGTGGTTCTCGGGTTCTTTCTCTCACCGTTGTCCTTTCCACTTCCTGGCAGAAGCGGTCTTTCTCTCTCCGTGGCTTCATTTGTGCTACCTGACGGCCCAGAGGCTGCAGGGACATCCGAACAAGAGCAACCGGGCCACCAATCCAAGAGTGAGAGCTCCCGGGCGCCGAAGCGGAATTCGGCTCCTGACCATATCAGTAGTTACGGGCCGACCCCTGCCAAAAAAACCAAACCGCTCCCTACACCCCGAGACAACACTTTAGACACCAAGAAAGGCTCTGCCAAGTCCAAGAAGAGACCACTTGCGACAGAACTCCCTGTGCCGTCGGGTCGAGGACAAAGTAAGAAGAGCGGGGCCGCCGGGGCCTCTCCGACTCAGAAACGGAAGAAAGCCGATCCTCTTCCTGGTCTGAGCAGTGCCGCTGGGTCCGTCCCCAACAGTACCGAGGGCAGAACTGCAAAACCCTCCAAGCTGGCGTCTAAATCGGCCGCCTCAGCCAAAGCTGGGTGTAGCACCGTGACGGACTCCTCCTCTTCTGCCTCCACCTCTTCCTCCTCTTCCTCCACAGGCACCAACAGCGCCGCCTCGCAGGGTGCCCGGGTCAAACAGGGCAAAGACCAGAACAAGGCGCGCCGCTCTCGTTCGGCCTCTAGCCCCTCCCCTCGCCGAAGCACCCGAGACAAGGAGCAGGCCAAAGCTGCCGGGTCATCAAAGTTCGAGTGGGCCGCCCGCTTCAACCCCAAAGTCAATCTGCCAAAACCCAAACTGTCCCTGCCCGGGTCCTCCAAGACTGAAACCTCCAAACCCGGGCCCTCAGGACTGCAGGCTAAACTAGCAAGTAAGTCACACGATCTGATTGGAAAGTAACTAATCCCTGTTGAGGATGTGTGTTTTCAAGAGGGTTTCTTTTTTTTCCTGGGGTTTATGTAATGGAAGAATGGATGTCACAAACTTACTAACTGTGAACAAGACTAAATAACATATATTCCCATGTTGCAGTCACTGCCATTCTAGGTTTTTGTGTTGTGCCTGTGAGAATGTGTTTACTACTCTTCAATTTTAAGAGCTGGGTATTGCGTAGGATCTCACAATTTTGATACAAAGGGTTGAATATCGATTCAATCCGATATTGATGAGCTGGCTTACGATAGGATTTTATATTGACATTTTATACATAATGAGAATTGCTACCAACCTTTCAGTATACCACACATGCATTACAAAAATATCTAACATTCAGTCTAATACAGAAATATTTCAGTTCATTGTGACTGGTGACATTTAAATTAAGGAACACGGTTGCATAACTTCCAAACAAAGTATAGATTTTACAATTTTCAAATTGATTCACAAATAGTGTATAGACACAGTAGGGCAAGGTTTAACCCTGCCCTAGTGTGAATGTGTTTTGTGCACTTCCATTCTATGGGCTCTCAGCTTGAGAGTTGACAGTAAAAAGGTTTAGGTGGAGGGCTGCCACTACTTTGGAGGGTCGGCACAGTTTTCCTGTAGACGTGGGTGGAGGTTTTGCCTCTGGGATTAAATGTCACAGGACCTGCGGTCCCAGCAATGTTACAGCTTCAGTTACAGAAGCTAACTCTTCACCATTGAGAGCTGACAAAGCTGCAGGAACTGCCTTTCTGACATCAGATGCACGTTACAACACAGAACACAACCCATGTGACGGTCACTTCTGAGCCGATACGCTGTGTCAACACATATTCAAACATAAGAAACTGGTAAGCTGCACACACATCACAACAACCTTTAGTCAGGTTTTATTCAATACAAACTGGTTGTGGGCTTCTGTAGGAGCGAACGGGCTAGCTCATATTTCAGTTTGTGTGCTAACCCATAGCTGGGTTGTAAAAACACTTGTCGACCGCTCAACGGAAGCCTGTATTTGCTGTTTAACAGATGGAGAATTGCACAGGTAGGATGAAAACATTGCTAGAGCCCGTTTGTTACAGATTTAGAGTGAGCTGCTGATTTAGACATTGCTGTGGTAATTTTCACCGGACCAGGCAAAGAATTAAGAGCGATGTACTTCATTTTATTATTCTCATTTGTACTGATGACATGTTGGTAGGATTTGCAAAGTTTTCCAGAACACTCAGGGCCCAGAGCTTGTGTGTGTGTGTGTGTGTTATTATTTCGAGAAGGTCTTGAAGGCTCACATGCCATGATGTGAATACATTTACCAGTAGAAATTTGATTGCGTGCTTACTGGACAGGAGATGTGCAAGTTGTAACTTTTATTAGCATTTGCTAATCAGTTCAGCATTGGGGTGGGCTTTTCTTTGGTAGTTCAGGGCCAGGCAGGTGTCGTGTGCCATATGGCCTGGACCCAAATGTTGGCCTGATCCCTCCATGTTGGCCTGTTTGCCTGGTCCACCAGCTGACGAGCAGCATGTATAAAGGTTAGTGAAAGGCTCAGGACAGGAACAGTTCTCCATTTCTCCAGCTTTTTGTACACATAGCCCACTCCATCTCAACTATGGTGAGTTAGCATGCCGAATGTTGATGCCTATGTAGTGGATATGATATGCAAGTCATTGCATAATGCCTCTTTGATCAATTTGAGGATCTGGCATGAGAGTTAAATTTTATAGGGAAATCATTGCTGTTTGAAGTTGCTGGAGGCAGGGTCAGGATGGTCTTGTACTGTATGTGAAATATACGCCAGCGTTAAACATGGCACACCAAGTCATTATAGCAATCTAGCTGCACTGTACACACCAGGACAACTTTGTTTCCAGCATGTGACGGTGGTCTTCACTGGTTATGAGTGGTTGTATTTCATGTATCTATGTATTTAAATGAAATCTGTGTCTTATAGCTCAACTATTTTAAGATAATTTAACAGTATAGAACACAGTAAAGAACAGACTGAAAATGTCTTACTCCAGTTGCTTGTATTTTATGGACAATGGGTTTAGTTTTCATATCCATCTTATTTGGGTTGGGTTATTTTTAGTTTTAATATTTCCATTTGGTATTATTAGTTTAGAAAGTAGATTATGATATATGATCTATTGGTTAGATTTAGGAGAGAAATGTTTATTAATGGTTTATATTGAATATTAACATGTTAGTTAATCCACAAAAAAAGTCTAGCTTGACCTGTTGTTATATCATGGTGAGATTTCTCTCCTGCCATGATGCCATAGTAAGAATCTATTAATACTCTTCTGGTAAATGGCACTGGGCCACAACTGAAGATACAACTGTCTGAACTGGATTCTGTTAATTGTAGCAGGTTTCTACCAATGTTAGAACTAGCCTTGCACCGCCTGTAAGCAATTGTTGTGAGTTTGTGTTCAATGATTTAAACTTTTCTCCTGCTTGCATACTTGTGGCATGAATGGTATTCCACATTAGCAAACTTCAATTCGATTTTTCAATTCTTTCAAACAAAAATGTTACACTTTGACCTATAGAATGAAAATAGTTATTGGGTTAAAAAATAAAAAATTATGCCTTGTTCTGTTTAGATGACTTTTCGAAGTCGTTGTCAACTTGACAACTACGCATCAGCCTGACAAAATGGTTGCCAAATTTTAATCATTATATAATTGAATGATAATCGGATGTCTATAGATGGCTAGATGGAGTTTGTGATGGCTCTTTGCATTTGTGAAAGCAGTTGCAGAAGTGACAGAGAAATTGCTTTGAAATGCAGCTGGAAGCATCAGCCGAGAGTCTCTATTTACCACCAAGATAAATCTAATGGTGATGTCTGTATGTTTGCTGCTGTATTTGTGGTAATACTGCCGGTTGATTTTCTCACCTACTGAATCATTTTGTGTATTATACAGACTTGACTGGAAAAGCTAAATATTGTGTGCCAACCTTTTCTTATCAGTAATGTACACTCCTAATGTTCACCAATTTAGCTCACTAGTATTATGACGATGATTAATTTTACAGTGTTTTTGGTGCGGCCAGCTTGTTTAACTGTCCTGTGTTTTGCGTTTCCCCTCCAGGCTTAAGGAAGTCCACCAAGAAGCGCAGCGAGTCTCCTCCAGCAGAGCTCCCCAGCTTTCGGCGGAGCACACGCCAGAAGACCACGGGCTCCTGTGCCAGCACCAGGTACCTCTCTCTATGAGAAAAAAACCCTTGGTTAAATTATTTTGGTGCACAGATCCTAGAATAGTTTGTTCATTTTCCCCATAGGCATTCCAATTAAAGCAGTAAATTATGTTTAGATTATATGAGTCATGGTAAGTAAGATGCCATTGTTAAATGGTACCAAGCCATTGTTGAATTAGATTTACGTTTATATTGCATACTTTTTTTGCCTGCTGCTCACCCTTGCTGCTGGTTTTTCATTTTGGAAGGAGGGGTGGGGGGGATGTGCGGTTGTGCCTGGAAATGACATTGACACCCTGTGGCCTTGCTTTGAGATTTTCATTTGAAAATGACTTTTTATTTTAGCAGTGTGTAATGGTGGTACAATTTAAAAATAAATAAATAAATAAATAAAAAATCACTATGACCCAATATTTCACCTCTGCATCGAGATTGGTGATGGATTGGATCTTGCCTGTTTGTTCAATAGAAAGAAATCAATAAAATAAATCACAGCGATGAGTCTGCATAACACAACATAGTAGCAGTTATTTAAGTTCCTGCAGTTCTAAAAGAAATCTGTGCAGTTGAGACTATGGCACTGATAATCAATTTTGCTTACAAGGGAAAGCAGATTTTGCACTTAATGCTAAATTTGCACAGCATACAGTCAGGTCCATAAATATTTGGACATTCACACACTTCATCATTTTGGCTCTGTACACCACCACAATGGACTTGAAATGAAACAATCAAGATGTGCTTTAAATACAGACTTTCAGCTTTAATTTGAGGGTATTTACATCCAAATCAGGTGAATGGTGTAGGAATTACAACAAATTTTATGTGCCCCCCCTATTTAAGGGACCAAAAGTAATTGTACAATTGGCTGCTCAGCTGTTCCATGGCCAGGTGTGTTATTCCCTCGTTATTTCATTCATATTTCATTTACAAGGAGCAGATAAAAGGTCTAGCGTTCATTTCAAGTGTGGTATTTGCATTTGGAATCTGTTGCTGTCAACTCTCAATATGAAGTCCAAAGAGCTGTCACTATCAGTGAAGCAATCCATCATTAGGCTGAAAAATTGAAACAAACCCATGGGAGAGATGGCAAAAACATTTGGTGTGGCCAAATCAACTGTTTGGTACATTCTTCAAAAGAAATTTTATTTATTATTTCCCTGGTGAAGAAAAACCCCTTTATAACAGTTGGCCAGATCAAGAACACTCTCCAGGAGGTAGGCCTATCTGTGTCAAAGTCAACAATCAAGAGAAGACTTCACCAGAGTGAATACAGAGGGTTTACAGGAAGACCAAATTTGTTTGCCAAAAAACATCTAGAAGAGCCTGTACAGTTCTGGAACAACATCCTATGGATAGATGAGACAAAGATCAACTTGTACCAGAATGATGGGAAGAGAAGAGTATGGAGATGGGAAGGAACTGCTCATGATCCAAAGCATACCACCTCATCAGTGAAGCATGGTGGTGGTAGTGTTATGGCGTGGGCATGTATGGCTGCCAATGGAACTGGTTCCCTTGTATTTATTGATGATGTGACTGATGACAAAAGCAGCA
>OMKR01045114.1:0-10484 GCA_900302355.1 Cyttopsis rosea | reverse complement strand
TGGGCTCACTAGTCACTAGTTAGCATAGAAGAATGATTTATTCGTCACACATTATACCACACACATGCGGAGGGTGACACACACACACACACACACACACACACACACACACACACACACACACACACACACACACACACACACACACACACACACACACACACAAATGTCAGCACTTAACCTTAAGCCCTTCCGTGAAAGCCGTTCTGCTGCAGGTTCTCCACGGGGGGAAGGCCGGTGGTTGCGTGAGTGGATATTTTATAACCCTGTTTAGAAAACCGGTCATTTAATTGTCATGTAAGAATAGCTCTCCATTCTCAAAATAGCTACTGATTTAAGGAAGACAGATTGTAGTGTTGTGTTCAATCCCTCCTTCTGCTAGGTTGTATTACATGTAATGTAATGCGTTGTTGTAGTGGATCTTAATGTTGCGATGCATCTGGTAACAGCACATTCTGGCCAACACAGAGCTTGTCCTTTTAGGTCGTATTCAAATTTAGCTCGCTAAATTAATAGTCTCTGTGTTATAGGGACTAGGCCAGTGATTCTCAACCCGACTCAGTCCACCAACCCCCAGCTGAAATGATTAATAGCTAAACTTCACCATTATTTAATTTGCAAGACATGAGAACCATGAGACAAAGTACATTATTGATTATTATTATCATAGTTTCATTCTTATTTCTCTCACTGCAGTATAAATCATTATATAACAATAAAAATCTTTGAGACATCAATGAGAATCAATGAGACAAAATCCCATCAAATGGCCGAATGCATATCAAATTCAGGGTCGTTGATATGAAAAAGGTTGAGAATCACTGCTCTAGGTAACTAACTCTGGTGTTCATGTCTGTTAGAAGGTAGCTTATAAGAACATGGGTGTCGGGCAGTTCCTTTATAAAGATATCTACAGTTTTCACACTTGTTTTTACATGTAATGATAATAACTCTTAGGAGGTGTCCGAACAAGAAAGACTTGACCAATTTGTAACAGGACTGATAAGCAAGACATCACCTGATTCCATCGGTTTGGTTCCTCAGATGCCAGATCGCTCTCATCAGAGCTATGTTAGATTCATTTGCCGCTGATGACTAGTCGGTCATGTTCAGTCTGTCGTTTTGAAAAGCTCACTCTCCATATTTGACATGAATGCTATTGATCAGGTACTAGCGCCAATTAGACAATCAAGTCAACACGTAGAAACTCAATACTTGTATTACTAGTTCTGGATTACACCGTCAGGGCTATCGATCATGGCGTGCAGTTTCACATTCTCACCTTTTACAGGTACACAAGACCAATGTCTTAACATGAAAAACTGTTGGAAGAGCCACTTGATAAAGAATAAAAGGTCAACAGATTGACAGACAAGTAGCAACAACTCCAGCAAAATATCAAAAATGAAGAAAAAAGAATGAGCAGGAAGATAAGAAGGAACGAGCAACAAATGAATTACAACACATATGCAAAGTAAACTACAGGAGGCGAGTTTGAACTTTTCAAACTTCTGTTGAGTTCAGCTCCCTGGCCGTGGACAGCTAAGGTGGTATGCAGATGAGGTCAGAGTTGTTTTTTTTGGTGCGGTTATTTAAAGGCAACCCGGAGATGTCACCTCGGCTGTCCTCGAGCTGGACAGCAGCGGCAGCAGCAGCAGCAGCACGAGCACTGCGGTCACATTAATTGCTCACCTGGCGCGGCCGCTTGTCTCGCCCGGGCAAAACGGCATGCTATGAAAAATATGTACCCTGGTGTCTGAAGCTCGAGGAGGGTGAGAGAAAGAGAGATGGAGAGAGAATGAGAGCCAGAGTAAAATCCCTGAAATGGCCCCTGGCGCATTCCTCATTGAAGACATTCATTCTTGGAGTGTGTGGTTTTACAATGCGGCGTACTGTAGATTTATGTCCATGCGCGGGTATTAGCACGTCTGTGGTGACGACTTGTTGAAACCCCAAATCTATCTCCACAAACAACGGCCGCATCCACAGCAGTGAATCTCTGTTTCACTCTGAGGATGTATTTAACAGTCAACATGTCTATTCTTCATGATCAATAAAGTGACACTTCCTCTTCTACATAGCCCAATCACTTTGTTGATGCCTGTGGGGAAATTTGTCCTCTGCATTGGATCCATCCTATCTAGGGACAACGGCCAGCCATGGGACAGCGCACGGGGAACAACTCGTTTTAGAGCCAATGCCTTTCTCAGGGGCATCGGCAGGAGTATCTGACCCCAACGCTTGTATTTTGGGTGGGAGGAAACTGGAGCACCCGGAGGAAGCCCACGTGAACATGAAAGAGGAGCTTTGAACCCAGAACCTTCTTGCTGTGAGGCAACAGTGCACTGAGCCATCCCAACACGCATGGCAGCGCAGCGGCCTGTCCGATGCGGAGCCGAGAGAGAATTCAATACTGTCCGATTTTACGGTGTAAGTTTAACAGTCGGGTTAAATCCCAGGTGTCTGTGCTATTTTGGTCGGTACCGGGTGAACGTCCGACCGACCAGCTCTTAAATAAAACTAAAATAAACTGATAAATTAATAAATTATAGTAAGCGATTAAAACATTTATAAATGAATATTACTATTAATAAATGTAACTTTATTTATCGGTGTGAGCTGCGCCGCAGGTCTGCTCCGGACTTATCGATCAGATAGGTGGTGATTGATGGATGAATAGATCCGCAGCGAGGTGCTCTTCGCCCAGGTGGAGGAGCGGGTTCGGGCAGGGAGGTGCACTAAGCCCCGCCGGGCTCCTGCTCGGACCGGGAGGTGTCGGTGGGGCTGATAAACGGCTTAAGGGCTGAAAAGATTATGGAAACGAATCAATAAAACTATAATCTCAATTTTCTATTATGAAATCTAAAATAGATCGGGGCTCCAGACTAACTATTCCACTGAGAAAAGTTGGTAGTACTGGTGCTACCAACTTTCTCAGTTGGTCGCACCAGCACATGATTTGGTCGCATCCTTTTTTTTGGTACAGCATGGTATTAATCAATGGTATTAACCAATAACCTTGCTTGCTTGCTTGAATAGTTGTCTTAATTTGCATATCCTAGTTTTGCATTGATGTAAAGATTGACAGTGACTCGAGACTTGATATTTGCTAAATATTTGAATCGGAACATCACGTTTCTCTGCCACGAGCAGTGGCTGACAAAATAGGTCATCAACATCTTCTATTATATAATAAAAAACATCATAATAAAAATGTTATCAAATAAAAGCAAAGCATAACAACAGCATGTATGTTTTTACATGTACTCTATGTTTTATTATATATTGTATTTAATTGCCTTGGGTGTTTGATCTTGTGTTATTACTGTTTTTACTGCTGCACAACCAATTGCCCCTCTGGAGACAAATAAAGTTCAACTTAATAGCAGCATTCATTCACCCCCTGCAATTCAACTCAGAGGGGCCAGCTCTTATATTTGGGCCTCCTGACACTCTTTCCCTGGGAGAACCACAGCTTAACATCCTGCCTAGGGATGGGTAGCGTCAGGAATTAATAGTTACCGATATCAATACTGCTTATTGATACAGATACTTATCGATACTCTTATTGATTCCATAATTTTGTGTAAAAAATAGACATGACATGAAAAGATGTGAAAATATTCAACAGTTATTTTATTACAGCTTTTTTGCAGAAATAAGTTAAATTGTGAACTTGCATTGTGTTGTATCCGTAGCAGGTAAACAAACAGGTGTCTGGGTTTAACCAATGGCGAGTGAGCCTTCTCTGTCTCTGAGCCAATCACGGCACACATAAAAAAAAAACAAAAAAAAACAGTTTTATGTCTGTTATTTACAACTTAAAAGTGTAATGATGAAAAACTTGCATGGTGGCACCATTCATGGATTATAATACAACATTTGGTGTCTGCTACCACACTGCTACGGTGCGACATACATACAGTAAGGTGAGGCATATAAAGTTTAGACTGCTCGGAGGACGGCTTTTTAGAAGTATTTTTAGCATGTTTGCCCATCGCGTTCGAGTTCAACGGTAGGCTGTGCCGCTGGTCTCCGCTCCTCGATCCACTGTGCATCCCCGTTTCTCCAAACAAAACCAATAATAAGAGTGTGTTTTAATTGTATATGTATTTATTGTAATTGAATGAAACAAAAAAAGCCCCGCGCGTAACGGGGACACTCAGCCACTCTCTCACCCCGCAACCGATTCGTTGACTTCTACTTTTAGCAGACGCACTAGTGAGGTTCTTGATTAACTGGAAACAGACCTGCGCCTTATCGCTGCACCAAAAATGCGCAGGAAAATGTCCTACTTGACAAACACACTTCGGTGTCATAACAATGAAGATGGTGCGGGAGGGGCACCAAAACAGCTTAATGATCATCATGCAATTGCATGAATGCGACCACGTGAAATTCGCACACTCTCAAAAAATGGCGATCATTTTGGTCGCAGTCTGGAGCCCTGTAGATATACTGTACTATGCTAGATCGATATTTCCCCCCACCCCTAATATGTAGTATACAAGTTTATCCATTTCTCTGTCGCCACGGCAGAGGCGTGCATAATGCAAGCCGCTCCAGCACGGAGTCCCATTCGTATCAAATATTGAACAAAGAATAGCAATGATGCAGTATTCATGTTACCAAAGCCCCTCCCCCTCCTAATCAATATTCGTGATCTCTCTCTCCTTCTCACCCTCTCTCTCTCCGATCAGATAGGCTAACCAACCACACGCCGGCCACGGGTAGCTCGGCACGTTACCATGGAGACGGCCTCATTTCCACTGTGCTGTTGATGCCAACACAATGTGGTAGAGAGACAGAGACAGAGAGCGAGAGAGAGGCTGAGCAGAGGAAAAGGAAAATAATGAATGGTGTCTGGTGAATGGAATCCCACACAGAGATATGAGCTAAAACAAAACACGAGGAACAGAGGCGTGACAGGTAGATTAGGTAGATTTGGTTAACCAAGAATGCGCAACATTGAAGGCAGCTTCAACAGCGATGGGAGTGTCACCGTTGAACTGTTTTCAAACAGAGAAATGATGACGGCAAAAAAGAAAATCTAACAAAACGGCCACAGATAAGAATGTGGTAGAGACAAGTTGATGAGTGCAGAATAAGGTTATCACTGGAATTGTGTCCTTTGACCTATGATGAGAGCTGCGTGACTAGGCATGTGTGTGTGTCTCACCATGGCACTAATGGTCTCCTCCCAGTCTGGTCTGTCTCGGGGGTGGATGTACGCCAGCTCAGGCACAATGTCGTCCTCCTCTGGGTGACGCCCGGGCCTCAGGCCCCTGTGGGACACACAGGCACATAGCAAGAGCTAAAGATATACGCCTGGCATTTAGCAGATGTCAAAACAACTTCCAATAAACACAGCTCTAGCAAAAAGGTTGACTCTCAGGGCCCCCCCCTTGGTCCAACATGGCCCAGAATCCTAAGAAGGGAGTACAACAGGCAATGATAAAAAAAAAATGAGGAGGACGTTTGAAACTAGAGAACTGGAAAAATATTTTGTTTTTTACTTTATTTTTTATTAAAGGGGACAATTGAGAACAAACAATGTTGGTTAATAGACTTCACTCTTGTTTGGTCTGGTAGGCAAGATGCCACTGCCCTATATTTGCCTGCACACATGGGAACATTGTTCCACCATATTTTAGCCCGGAGGCAGCGGAAGTCTAGGAGCTAGGCACGAAACAATGATGAGCCCAGTTGCCGCAGGGGAAGGGAGCGTACAGTAGATAATACAGTACAGGACGCAAGAGAGGGGTAGGCAGGGCTGGGCAATTTGGAACAGAATGCATCCAGAGGGGTTTGTGTGCCCAGTTATGCGAATGGAGCGGGTGGCCTGACATGATCTCCAATCAACTGGAGTAGGAAGAGATGGAGATGGAAAAGCCAACTGGATGCTGGAGGTCTAGAAGCTGGAGTCTAGTGGCTGTAGGCCTGTCGCACAAGTAGCTAGCAGGCAGGCGTTCCAATGGAGTGTTGAAAAACATCAATATACTGTGATTGGACTCAAGGGTAGGATAGATGCTGATATAAAGGATCAGTTAATGAGGAAATAAAAATCACTCATCTCTTTCCCCCCTCATTTGATCTTAATTTGTCTACCCAAATTAATTAGTTATCATCTGTATAGCATGTCATCTGTTTAACACATTCAATACACCAGCAGAAGAGTTTCAGTCCATGAGACATTGAAAGGTGCTTATTGTGTTATTTTGTTCTGGTTTGAAAAAGTAATTGTGGGTTGTACTACAGTGATGCACAAATGTTACATAAATGCATGGTGTTTTAAAGTACCATGATGACTGTTCTTGGAAGAAAAAATATGACAGTGTATATTGATTCTAAAGCTCTTATTATATACTCTTTGTTATACTAAGCAACATTGTACACTTGACTTGACTTTGTCATAACTGACTGCATACATATTACATAAATTTCTTTAAAACAAAAATCCACTGAAATATTCTGCCCATAAAAATTCTATGATCAGATGACTTCAACAGATTGAAAAATGCATCAAGTGAAACGGCATCTAGATAGAACATAGTAATGTTGAGAAGAGATTGTTCCATTTCATCTTTAAAGCAAAGGCCATCCAAAGATCAGAAACTTTCCATTAGCACATTCCACGCCTGGAACTTTGTCAGGTCTACAATCCGTGAAATTTCCATGTCTAATGGTCATCCCTGACATGGCTGGGACTGTTCTGGAAAGATGTGCTGCCTGACCCTCCTGTCAGAGTTGTCCAGAGATTATAAGAGAAACCCTTTCTTTGTTTACAACCAAATCCTGCACAATAAATCTTCTGTTCCACACAAATGCTGTGATCAAATATACTTAGTCAAAAATACAAAAAAAAACTATAATAACCTTGGCTACCTCACGACACACACAACAACAGTCCAACACGCAGTCAGCTTCATTGTTATAGTCGACATGGCTATAAAAAAGTTAGTGGGAAGCTTTATAAATCTTGTAACCACCTCAACAGATTTGTGACCAAGGTTTTAAATAAAGCTCTGATTAGAAAGTGACTAGCATGGTTCGTAGAGAAAATGTGGCAGGCAAAAGGGAACAGCAGTAAACCTAGTCAATCCTGGGCTCTATTACATTGCGGTGGTTCCTTCTGGCATGCTGCTGGTTGTTTACTCCGTGGCATGAGGCTTCAGTTGTCATCAGCCTTCTGGGTTTCCTGGGTTCTGGATGTCGTCATGCCCCGAGATTGTGGGGAAAACAAACTAAAGCAAAGCATTATCACCAAGCTACACTGTCCGCCTCATCACCTTGTACCGAAATTTGTCTAACATGTCTGAGGATTTATTTTACCCGTCTCTTCCATCTAGAGTCAAAAGTAGTGGTGTTCAATTCAGCCCACAAGATAATTTGGGGAAAAGTAATAAACAATAATACAATTCTAATTAAAATATTCACGTTAAACTATCTATATGTGTGCGATTAGAATGAATAACAGACACAGCTCAATCAATTGCAGTTTAACACATTAACACTTTTACAACCTGCTCTCACATCTATGCTATAATTACAAAGAAAAATCAGACTGAGCAACAGACCTCCAACCACGGTTTAACCAAGCGTAATCCGGCCCACATGAAGTTGCATTTTGACCAATCCAGTCCGCAACCTAAAATGAGTTTGACACCCCTGTTCTAAAGACAGCCTGGTATTTAGAAAAACTTGATAGTGTAGGATTAAAAAACAAGTGTCCCATTTCACAGGATAATGGATTTCACAGTGTGGCCGGAGGATCAAGTTTAAGACATCTGCCGCTATTTGGTCATGGTCTCATGTTGCCAACTCATAGCAGTATGGTAGCTTTACTTCAAATGCAGAGGTTAGCAGTCAGGTACAAAATATTGTAGAAGAAAGAGAGTATGGCCTGGTACTGAATGTTGATATGTGAGAGAGGTGGTGGGAGAGGTGTATCCTTCTTCTTTCACCTCATGCCATGAGGCCAGAATCCACTTTCCCTCTTCATTAAATCCGTTTTGTTACACACAACCACATAAAGCTTAAGACAAGGATTCTTCACTTTATTAGTGGTAATTATGCTAATCCAGTGACTGCTCCTAACTATGGAGTGCGACAATGCCCCCCACACACCCACATCCAGATAGTGGGGGCGTGGCCAAGTCATGCTCATGGATGGCAGAAAAGAGGGAGTAGGCCTGTGGAATGTGGCGGCTAACCCTCAAGCGACTGTCCTTAGTGGCTGCCACCAACAGCCCTCTGTGTGCCCCGCTTAGCGAGGCGGGGTGAGAATTCCCCCTGGCAGCAGCTGGGTGCTTTTAAGAAGCCGACAGAGGGGGGGGACGCTGCCTTTCTCTCACCCAGCCCACCTCGGCGGCGACACATACTCCCGACATTTCCCGCATTCTTGGAATAGGGAGGCGTACGAGGAAAGAAGCAGCCGCCGCAGCCATTCGCTGCAGCGTGGCCCAAGACTGCCAAGAAAGCACTCTGTGTTTAGGAGAGACTCTGCAGGCCATCCAACACCCATCCTCTGCTGGGCCGCTTAATAGGAGGAGTATCTGACTGATTTGTATGTTGCCTATGTTGTATGTACGTTGCTCTGTATGATTCATAATAATGTTGCCCACCCGGCATCCATTGCAGCCTGGTCATCCTGGAAGGGGGACTCCTCCTTCCCAGGTTTCTTCCTTTTCCCAAAGGGTTTTTGGGAGTTTTTCCTGGCCCGGTTGAAGGTTTAGACCAAGGGGATGTCGCTGATTTCTTAGTGAAATGTGGGTCTGTGAAGCCCTTTGAGACTGTATTGTGATTAAGGGCTATATAAATAAATTTGATTTGATTTGATTTGATTTGAAGGGTGGCCCACTTCCCTCGCTGCCAGGCCCTCCATGCCCAACGGCTTCCACCTCCCCCATTCTTTTCATGCACTCCAACCCTCCTCTCCATTTTTAGCACATAAAAAAGGCATGGTTGATGTAATTTATTTAGTAAGCAAAGATCAGGTGTCTCTTATTTACATATATTTTTCAAGGCTCTGCAGCTCAGCCCTTGCTCTCCAATGCATCTAGTAGACGGCCAGCTAGGCAAAGCAAACAGTTTTACGACATGAGATGAAAAAAAAAAAAGCATGTTTACACATGATGGAATTTCACTCTTAGATTTAGAGTAAGTGGTTTTTGTTGGTTTAGGGAGGCTTTGTTTATTGCATAAAGCAACCGATTATAGAGTGTGACAGAGATTTGGAGACTTGACAGAAAGCTTCAACAGGTACAATTATCACAGCTTCACAGAATCTATTTTGTGTAACTAACGTGATTGAGGCGAGTTTCCTTGCAGGCCTCAGGGAAAGAGCACAACAGGAATAATTCAGAGGGAAGCCAGTTGTAAGGATTCATAATCAGATAACTTGATTGTGGCATTAAAAAGTACATGGGCTTGGTGAAAAATGTGTTTTATAGAAATTAGTAAAACTATGAAGTATCACCAGTGATTTAATATATTGGAAGGAAAGGATTGGTGGGAGCTTTGGGCTCAAAATGACTACATCTTAGCTACAAAAGACTGATTCAATTGAGAAAATTCATAAATTGTACTGAGCAGTACTGTATTCATTGTTAATGAAGCTGCTTCAGGAACAGACGTGACAGATTAACTCTTGGAACACAATTATCAGCGTGGAGGAAGAGTTCTTCACGTTCACGATAAATCATCAGACAGCATGTGAAAGTGATGCCCTAGAATGCCCAGGAAGATGAAAAATAGATATATCTTTAATATACTTCATATGTAAATTTCACATTAGATGAAATTTTAAATAATACCTTTAAATGTAATTTAATGTAATGAAAATTATTAAAATTAGGAGGCAGAAAACCAAAACAGAGTACAGAAGAATAGAGTGAGATCCCAATCAAATTGTCAAATCTGCCGTTCCATATTATTGGAGCTTCTTCATTAAGTACTGCTTACCAGACTTTCAAAGAGAATTTTAAATTTATAGCAGGTGATTAAAGTAGGCTGCTACCCAAGGCCACAAACATTTTGAAAAAGAAAATCTGGATTTCGTTTCCTGTGAGATTTTTCATTACAGCAACGTGACTTGGCAGAATACCGCTACACAGTGGAGGCAGTACACCCGCTCTGCTCAGGCTTTACCTTCTTTAGATCTCAAATGGAAATCTGCATTCCGTATCTTTTGGCCCAAGATAGCATTAATGGAGTTGTTGTGAAGACAATACAGTCAGCGGGTGAGGAAAGTTTCTCCCTCCCAGGAGAGCCGTAGAAGCTTCCAGACAGGACTGAATTTAATCATGTGAAATCTCCGTCTTCCGCTGTTTTAGGCTTGAAACCCAGGTAGACAGAGACTTATTTTCAGAGGTTGAAGAATTGCAATTGAGTGCTGCTCAAATGGAAAAGACAAAGCCAGGCACCTTTGAAACAGATATTCTAACTGTATTGTAGCAGCATCTATTTTCATACTTAGTGTAAGA
>OMKR01045113.1:0-11560 GCA_900302355.1 Cyttopsis rosea | reverse complement strand
TATATTTTAGATATTTGAGGAATGCAGCACGGGGACACACAGCAGAGCGCTTATCATGGGCGCCCTGATTGCGGGCGTGCCAAGGACGCGTTCAGAAGACGTACCTCATGAATATCACTCTGCTGCCTCAAAGTAACACACACTGACTGTCGAGTGCCTATGCATGCGTATGTGTGCAATTTCCCGTGCGTTGTATCCACACAGTGCTCGCTGCTGCGACAGGAAACCAGGAGGGAGGGAGGGTATAGGGTGTATGAGGGAGTACGAATACGAGTACATGAGCACAGTATCGGGCTATAGATAGGGGCTGTCACTAGCATTACCATCGCCAACGTAACGGCTTCGTTTTCAATTCTATTTCTCAACCTCGACTCTATTACAATTTTGGGTCATCAATTTCAAGCGAGACATTGAAGGATCACCATTTCAATGGATTTCAAATTATTTTCTTAACAATTTCTCTTGAATTATTGGTCTTGAATTCACTTAATTCCCAAGTAGTTCTCAAATAATTCTTACTCTTACTCAACTTACTTATGGCCCACAGCCGACGCCACAGCCCCCACCCAATGTAGTGGTGCTTGTAAAACACTTCCTTAATGCTCAAGCAGATTACATAGATACTCTTGTATTACTCCATACATTACTCAGAATTCTCATCTCTTAAATCTCTTGATCAACACAATCCTTCAATTCTTAAGTCAGAAGTAAATAAAAAAGAATCCCATCACAGTAGAGAAACGCTACCTACTGAGAGTCTCCTTTTGGGATCCTGTTCCTGACACCAAATAGTTGAATATAATCTCTGATGTCCAAAATGTCTTTTGAGTATAAGTTTATTCATACATGGAGAGAAGTGCAGCACATACAAGTCTCTACAGTTCTATGAAGACAATATCTTTGGGAGGTGGAGGTAGAGCAGATGTTCTTTTGGTGGGGAATCTTATGTTTTGACCTCTAAACTCTATGTTTCCCCCCATCTATTGTTGTCTCAGAGCATTATTCAGTCCATCCTACTGTACTAAGTTCTGCTTCTTTAACATGTTATCCGTTACTAACCGGGCCAAACTCACACGCATTACCAACACCACTGCTAGGATAATTGGTCTCCACACACCCAACCTCGCGGAGATAAACAAAAAGGCACAGGCATTGCAACCTCAATAGAACAGGACATCACACACCCACTCAATCAGCATTATCTCACTGCCCTCCAGGCGCAGGTACAGAGCACTGAGGTGCAGAAGGGGTCGCTTTGAGAAAAGCCTGATCCCAGCAGCCATAGCCACCTTAAACAAAAGGCCTCGCTGAACAGGCCTGAGTGTACTATTGTCCGTCATCGACAGACAAACTATAAATTGAGAACTAGACAAACAAGAAAATCGAGGGTCAGTGCTCAGGAGAAACTAGCAAAGACAATCGTAAATAAAGAATCGTATAGTATCAGATCTGTTCTCTGGAAGAATGAAGGAGAAAATAACTTTAAGATTATTCTGACTAAAGCCTGGGCCACACCAGAAGCGACACGTCAGCGTCGCAAAATCGGTGCGAAGCATCACGACATTTTCAATTCACACTAGGTCCGTCTTAATTCCATCTCAATTCCATCAAAATAAAACAACAAACCATTCCAAGCTGTCCATGTCAAAATCTTTTATTGGAATCCACCGTGGTCCCGCTGCATTTACAGTATATCGTAAGTAATTATATATAATTTGTATATATATGTAAATATATGTAATTTTCATATATGTGAGGTTAAATTTGTTGTGGGGAAAAATACATTTAACTAATCCACGTTAGGACCACACATCAGCGATTTTATATATGTGGTTGATGCATACCAGGCTTGGTAATTAAATATTTTCCCTAAATACATCTTAAAATAGAGCCGAAGCATAAAAAACGCAGAGCCTTGTGGCATGTCACTTTTGCGACGCTTTTGTGATGATGACGGTTCTTCTTGGTGTGACCTTCCATATTGATTAACATGGCAGTGTATTTGAAGCGCTTGTGCGACACTTTCGCGACAGAGATGTGTCACTTCTGGTGTGGCCCAGGGTTAAGGGTGAATACTTATTTTATTCCACACTCAGATACTGTAGTTGATTTGGTTGAAAAGATATGTTTACAGTTAGCCAAGAAGACACAAAAGGCACAGTTATTTTAGAGGTGAGTTGTTTATGTACAGCAGTTCATAGTTTTGTCGTGTGCTAGTGCTTGTTAGGCACTCGTGAGACATGTATTTAAATGGGGAAATGATTACAAGCCCAAGTTCAATAAATCAACGTCTGCAGGTAAGCCGCAGATAATCAAATATACATTTGCTCATGTCTCCTGTGAGAGCTTAACTTACATTGGAGCCCTGAGCTGGTAATCAGCGCCGTGCTATGTTGATATTCCGAGAGGAGCCAGCGCCCAGGGAGTGCTGGAGATACATGGAAAACACCCTCGCCTTCCTTGCCGTGACAGTCTCTTTTACATGACTCATAGATTTCTCAATTGTCACACACACTGATTGCCATTAAAGGTGTCTGTGAGAGTATTCCTGTGAAGTCTAGCTTTCTTGCTCTCTTTGTCTGTATTCTGCATTGTGTTCTCTTTTTCTCCCACCATCCATCCAGCTTAGTTTTTCTGTAACCTGCCACATTCTGTTTATTTATTTATTTATTTATTTATTTATTTATTTATTTATTTATTTATTTATTTATTTATTCATTCATTCATTTATTTATTTGATAGGGACAGATACAGTATACATAGAAAATCTGAGAACAGCTATCTGCTGCAAGTATCATAGTGTTTATAGCGGATGCTAATTTGCAACACCCGTCCCTAGAAGGACTTTTGTGAAAATAAGAGATCAAAGGAAAAAAGATGATAAACTGAGAACAAGATTACATAAAACACATTTAGCAGTAACATAGCTGTAGAAGACTAGACATGAGTACAAGTTTGTTGCTGAATTAACCAGGATTTGGTAGCTCTCTTAAAAGTGGTGAAGTTTGCAGCAGATTTCAAGTGATCAGGTAGCGAGTTCCAGGACTTTGCTCCTGTCACAGAAAAAGCTGTCTGAGCAAAAGATGCTTTGCAGAATGAAACTTTACAATTGCCACTTGAAACTGCTCTGATGGATCTGCTGCAGCTCTGTAGTGTAGTCTCTTGAAGTATCTACTGAGAGGCTGAGGAGCAAGTCCATTTAAACATTTAAACACAAGCTTTACATAATTATAATCAATGAAATTTGCAAAACTTCAAATCTTGTATTTACTTAAAATGCAGCAATGATGGTATCTTATTTGCTTATTTTTTCATTTCTTTTCAAGGCCCGATTGTACAGACGCTCTATTCTCTCTAATCTATTTTATTACTGACTGGTTGGCCTGGGACCAGGTAGTTAAACCATAGGACAGATGTGAAAGTATCATTGAATTTAAGTACAAACAGTCAAATATCAAGTAATTTCTTATTATCTTGAAACAGCTAAGGTTAGTCTTAATTGTTTTACAAAGCTTTTTAGTATGACTTTTAAATTTTAACTGAGAATCTAAAATTATCCCCAAATACTTCACCTCTGTTGCTTGTTCAATGAGCTCACCTTTAATTATAACAGTCAAGGATTCTGTTGCAGGTATCTTTTTAATGGAAAAACATATAGACTTTGTTTTCTTAGTGTTTAGTGTCAAACATGAAGCATCAAGCCAAGATGAGTTTTCCGTTAGCTTATCTACATCAGCATCACAGGTTTTGCCAGATACATCTGAAGACTTATACCAGGGCATATTTCTGGCAAGTTGTTGATATACAAACTGAAAAGGATGGGACCCAAGGCAGTTCCTTGTTCACAACCCTATAAATATGAGTCAAACCATGACTGTGACTGTTGTGAATGTTGTGATTTACGATATCAAATGCCTTTTTTAAATCCAGGAACACTGCGGCGACTACATTTCCTTTGTCAAGTGACTGTTTTATGTTTCCTAATAATAAACAAGTAGCTGATCCTGTGGAATGGTTATATATATTTTTAGGAATACAGTATCTAGGTTATATATATCTTTAGAAAAAGTGGTGTTTAAATCATAGCTTTCAAGACAACTGATTGGTCAGCTTCCTTGATCTCAAATGAGTTGACATCATCTTCATCAGGAGCTATACCGTTCCTATTAGTATTGATATGGGCGGAGTTTGTGGCAAGATCTTTAACAGATTGGATGAAGAAATCATTAAATTCGTTGGCAACTTGTACATGATCAGAGATAATGTCTTCCCTGACTTTAAGTTCATATTTGTGGGTGACATTGACCTTCGGTTTTATTAAACTATTTAATTGTTTCCAGATTATATTACCATTTAATTTAGCCTCCGATAGGTCTGAATGTAATAATTTGCTTTTGAAATGCACAGTTCCTTAACTACCCGATTTCTCAGCCCTTTGAATAATTGCAAGTCAGTGTCATTTCGAGGTTTGAGGAAGGTCTTTAGCCAATAATCTCTTCGCTTCAGTAACTGGTGTACAATGACCAATCTACTAATACGACTAATGCTGGACATTAATTTATTACAGCATTCATTCACTTGGTCATGTTGTAGCCTCATCCCAGTTAACTCATTAATTTATTCTCAAACTCAGTCAGATCGTTACGAGGAATATCAAGTTTTGTTGCTTTGTGGTTATTGTTAGAATACCCAGCAAGACGTTTCTTTGTAAGTTTTTTGCAATTAGTATCATGTTATGATCAGACAAACCACTAACTAAGTTGTATGATTTTGTGACTCTATCAGGTTTGTTTGTAAATATGAGATCTATTTGTGTTTGAGTATTCCTGGTTAGGCGAGTAGGCCCGCCAATCATCTGATGGAAATCAAATTTTGATGTCAAATCTTTGAGTTTTTTGTCCAACCAGTTAATATTAAAATCTTCAAAGACAAGCACCTCACAATTGCGTTTAAAACTTTTAAACAATTATTCTAGATTCTCATAGAGCATTACATCACAGCCTGAGGGGTGGTTATAAACTGTCTGAATATTAAATTCAATATGTAGGGACACTGAAACATTTATACACAAGCATTCAATTGATATATTACATAGTAAAACCTCTTAAATGAGACTTAAATGAGTCTTTGATGTATATCAGCATACCCCCTCCTCTACCCACAGCTATATCATTTCTGAAAGATGTACAGTATATCCAGGGATATCGATCATACTGGTTAAAATGTATTCATGCAACCATGTTTCACTAAGACACAAAAAGTCGAGATTGGAGCCGGTTAGCAGAGTTCTGATGTTCAAGTTCCAATGAAAGAAAATGCCAATGCCAAACTACTTTGGCATGGTTAACAGTTTGAAAAAATTGGTTCTGTCTTTGTTTAGTCAGAGCGTGTGCTTGAAATGTTCTTACATTAGCGGAGGCTTTCTTTAGTATCTTACGGCAGGCATTGTCAGCTGTAAGGACCACGGTGTTCCAGCAGGCTGCCTTGGCATCCACTGCCTTTACTCCAAACACTGGTTTCCAGCATGGTATGCTGTCACGCACCAGCCCGGGCTCCGCCACCCTCTCCACATACATGCGGTGTAATCAGATCAGCGAGCTGGGCCCAGATGTCTCGAGGATGATCCATCAGGTCACTTGCAAGCGATCCAGTCAGCGCACCGGTCACCTGGACCACGCCACCCAATACAGTCAGCTCGGCAAACTCTGGTCTGAACTGTTGATGTCGAGGGTGATCCGTCACTTCATCAGCAAGTGAACCTGTCAGACCAGGACCTGGGTTAAACTGTATGTCTCTCGCTAGCAGGACTAGAAGAGAAAGATATATTGCTGCGTGTAAACTGTCCATTTTGGTGCGGTTTGAGTTGTTTGCTTTGGTGCGCCGAAGAGCAATGCAGAACAGCAAGTAAAGGCGCAGGCATTGATTGTTTGTTGCGTGTTGGCGTTCTTGGCGTCGTTTCCGTCCGTCATACACATGAATATTTGCTTCTTGGCATATGTAGGCCTTTGTTGGTTTGTCGTTAAAAGGTTGGCTGAGAGATCTTTTGAGGAGAGTGGGAAATTAACTGAGTTGGTAAGTGATACAGTGAGTACAGCGACCACGGAGCATAACCAACCGTGCAGGTGTGCCATCTGTTAATGTCTTTCCTCTGTTTCTGCCCTTGTACTGTATGTCTGTCTCTCACTAGCTAGCTGTTAGGTACCTTATTGGTCATGCCAATCGCTTCCTTTGAGAAATCTCATTCTTCTGCTTTGACGCATCTCCTGTAATTAAATCTCAAACTGTTTGGATGCCAGTGTAATCATATTAGTCTGCTTCTGCAATATGAAAAGAGCGATGGAGATAGAGGAATGACAGGAATTAGACTTGAAATTAGAGTTGTTGCTTCAACATTTCATGGCCCGGCCCGGCCCGGCCATGCATGTGTTTGCGTGTGTGTGTGTGCATGCGTGTGTCTGTATCTAGTTATTATGAGTGTAGAGTTGTCATTGGCATTGTTGTCATAGCTAAGGATTCTATGCTTCAATACGCCATCTGTCAGGCTGGGGAGGACGCACACCAAGATGGGGCTGGTGTGATGGACAGAATCACACACAGACACACACACACACACACATACACTAATAGGGACAAAATATTGGTTTAACATGTAAGTAGCCAGGTAGATTAAACGGTGGGACTGATGATGTGATGAGTTATTATATTTTCAGGAAATTATTTAGGGTATTAGTTTGCTTTGTTTTAGGCTCATCCCGTATAGTATGCCACAATTGGGTAAGGTTCTACTTGAATTACCCTGCTTCAGCAAGTCTCCACAAAAGGGCAGGTCAACTATGCTCAGAGGTGTCATATGGGAGAGGGGAAGTTAGAATGATTCTAAGGGCCTGTGACTGACAGGGGCCATAGAACATGAGGTGGTGGGGCCAGGCGCGCAAATTGCGACCGGTGCGCACAGTGCTCGGCGCCCCAGAAATCTGCTACTCACACAGTCATCCGCCCCACCCCAATGTGTGATATATTTTCATGGGGCCCAAAATCAACATATTTTCAACTAATAAACCTCCCCCTACATTGTGGTTACAGGCCATTCATTCTTTAGTTGTTCTTCCATTCTCCAGCCGTGTGCAGTACTATGACTTCCTTCACTCACCTGTTCCAACCTATGTCTCTCCCGCCACAACTATCTGTCCACCAAGCTTGCTTCACCTGAGTTGTTACAATTTGGATGGAAAGCCTTGCACCTTGACCAATTTATCTTGTCCTCTCTCATTTACTTTACAAGTAATCTGAGGGGCTTATTAGCCAGGTGGTCTTCCCCTCCTTTACCTGCCAATGTATCCTGTCTCCTCTTCTCTTTGATTTTGTATTAAGCTGCACTGTTTATCAGCAGTTTGTACCACATGAAGCGTCTGTCTTTCCATTTCTACTGTATGTTCTCCCTCACTTGTCCACGACTCTCCCCCTTTTTAGTCTTTTATGCAATAGCCTTTCTCTTCATATCTCTCAAGGTGAAAAGAATGACCGTTAATGGCCTTGGCCGTTGACAACACATCTCCCTCTGGATGGGCGTATGATAATTAACAGGCTCATTCATCAAGCTGAGGAGAATTAATTGACACAAGGCTTTGATTATATTTGGTCTGCTGATGTGCCTGGGCTTGCATCCCTCTCCTCCTCCTGCTATGTGTCCAGTGTTGGGGAGTAGCTCTCTAGTAGCCACGTTTCCGGTCCAGCATTCAACTTCTCTGTGTTAGGTCAGAGACTTTTGCTGTCTTTCACTCCTACATTTTTTGTCTATTTTGCATTGTCTAATATTCAAGGGAGGATGTTCAATCTTATCCAGATGTTCCGCCTCAATTTCTCACGCGTACACAGTCCAAGCAAAGGTTTTTTTAGAGACTGGTCCATCTCTGATTTATTTCCGTTAGTTTCCTATTTGTATGAAACAAAAAGAGTATTATATATGAGATATATCTTTTTGAGGTATAATAAAGTCACTTTCACTTCACATGATTTTTCCAGCAAGATACATTGTCAGTCGGAGTCTGACAATTTATAATAATTAAATACAACCAGCAACCGTATAAAGGAAATGATAAACTGTATATCAATCCCTTATCTATCACACCCAAAATATATACATAAATGACAAAAGAAACACTCAACACAGCTCAAACCTGTGATCAAACATGATTCCCCCAGTGTATTATATATTTACAGTTATTACCTATGGTAATATTAGAATTACTTGGGCGCCACCAAATTTATATAAAACTTGGAAAAATCGGGGTGAAGGGTTTTAATACTTTATAGGTCTCTCTCAGGGACTGGCTTCTACCTTTCGGAAATTCCCGAACCCGGCTTCCGAAGAATTACGGAAAATCTACTCTTATTTTTATTTTTATTTTATACTTTATTTTATTTTTTTACTTTATATTTCTACTTGTACTTTTTTACTTAAAATTCTTTATTTTATCTCTTTGTGCCTACTACGTAGATGTTGCTTGCCTTGCCCCAAGAATTTCATTGTTCAGAATGACCTTGTGTTGTACTGTACATTTGACTAATAAAACACTTTGACTTTTATTGGTAAAGGAAAGGATAACTAAATATCAATATTGCGAGGATGGCAGAAATGTGCGTTTAAAGGAAAGTTATTAACACCTTAAAGGGGAATTCTAGGCTGGTCTAGGACTTAAAGAAAGAAATAAAACTCTGATCGAACTCTGATCACCAACCATAGCGTTACTCTGCTTACTCTCAGCAGCGCGATGGGGTCCAAACCCACCGCCTCATTCCCTCCGAAGGCAGGAATTCCAGGAAGGTCCGAGCTTGGCGATTCCGGGGATGACAGACGAAGTTACTCTGAACTACGCCACAATCTGAAATATGTGCTTAACGCCTGAGGCTGGTTGATTGTTGCTGGGTCAGTGGTTGGTTCCTTTGCGGGAGCCAGAGAGCTTGATCCTGACACGGGCTCCGTCTAACTGTTTTATTTAAACTTGTAAGAATAATCAGAAAAATAGCGTTGTTTGGCCGAACGACCCTAGTCCCGAATTATCGTTAAATGAGGGAGGTAAGAAAAGTTACACCAATGGATCTGTTTGCAAATTTGGTCCGAAGTATAGCTTGGAGGGAAGTCGAAAGGGTTCTCAAAGTGGCAGAGTTTCAAAATGGTGCGTCTGTGCAGTTCTGTGAAAGGGGGAACAATGGACAAAAGGAAAACAAGAGGGAAACAAAACCACGCAAGTGACGAACAAGGGGAGAAGTTTGGGGAAGCTCAAGAGAGTCAATGGAGAAGTTCCTGCAGAATGCGGCGCAATCTGTTTGTTTTATGCCCTTCCGAAAGGCGCGTTATTTTGTGACAGATACCTGTGTCTCGGTTTACGTTATCGGTTCTTATCTCAGGCAATAAACTTTCTACAAGAATGAGAGATCCATCATTTATCATAGCAGTATCTGTGGAGTAATATTATATCACTATAATTTGATTTCCAATTGTATCTCATATTGCTTCAGAGTCTTCCATAGACAGGTCTGTGTTGAAATCCAAATGGCCTTTAAATTAAGGAGGGTACCTTGTGTTTGTGTGTGTACATGAGGCTATGTGTGTGTGTGTGTGTGTTTATTTGAAAGTGAAGGACCAAACGGGACAAAAGGGGTAGTAGTGGTCTTCGATCTCTGACCAGCGTCTCTCCTGCTCGTTCGGATCTCTGTATGAGGTAGAGCTAAGGGGTTAGGTGACAATGATCCACCATTGAGTGGGTCCCCCTGCTGGGTTTGCTCTGGTTAAGTCAATAAGTTTATTCCCCAGGCGATCAATATCTCCTGTCTATTGTCTTGGTCTCTCTTCGGAGAGGTCTGGTGTCTCCCTTCTCAGCAGAGGTCATGAACATACAGCTTGCGCCATTCGGATATTTGAAAAGCCCCCTTACTTCCCTATGGAGTGGGTCCAGGTGAGGTAGGGGGAGCACATCTTTAAAGGTGAAAGTCGCCACAGTGCTAGAAACCACAGGTGAGTCATGTCAATCCGTTAATCTTGACCGATTTCTAGAACCTATACAATCAATAATGGACACATGCTACTTCATTTAAAAGGTTGGTGTCATTTATATAGATCGTTATACTTTTGTTGATAGACTTTATTCTTTAGTCTTGCATATTGTACCTGTCAGCAAAATTGAGGTCAGTGGAAGGGGGCGGCGGTGAACATGATGGTCTCCTTGCTGCTTGTAGTCAACTGCTGTATGTGTGGGCTCTAGTCAAACTGACTTGTCAATAAACAGATGTATGCATTACAGAAATATGTCAATAATTTTTTAAAAGATATTATCAAGCTAGTAATAGTTTTTTTCCAAATCTACAAGAATACAGCCTTTGAATTGTTTTCTTCATTTAATAATTAATAATTGAACTGCAAATAACAAACAAACAACAACCTGAAAACACTTTATTACAAAAACTATATACATACACTCACCCATCTTTTTGTACATTAATAAGCATTTTCATACAATTCTGTCCTGCCAGGATACACTACCCTCTCGGGAGTTAAAGAACCCATGCAAAAGTTCACGGACAATGCCTCTCTGGAGCCTCAGTTTCCCCCTATGTTTGTCACAGTTCTCATGTTTTGTCCCATTTGTTGCTCTTCATCAAGCAACCTCTGTGACTCACCTGGTGACAGCAGAAAGTTGTATAAAATACAGGCAGCTATGACAACTGTGTTTCCATGTGCAGGCAGAAACAGGGGGTGCCTTAATGGTAACATGCTTGCCATGAGCTCCTAGGCAATTAGGGAAGTTCTACTTCTCCCAAAACCTTTGTGCGTTGTCTTTCCACATTGCTTCTGTTGGCACAGGTGTGTAGGTAGACAGCATGTGCTTTTCAATTGCTGCACAAACCTTTATTTTATTCTATATGCAGTGATAGATGTACACAACGTCATTTATCTTTCAAAATTGCGTGTCATAAAAAGTAAGATAACGTTAAAAAAAAAAAGTACAATACGGTGCTGGTGAAGAAACTGCTATTATATCAAATACATTAAATTCTTCTTATAAAAAATATTATTTTGTTTTTATATTATCATTTTATACATTATATTTTCTGGTCTTTCTAGCTCTAAAAGCAGCTTGAGGCCGAGCCAGCCCGAGCAGGACAGTGAGATGATCCGGTAGATCTGAACGCTAGCATTGAAACAGAGGATGATCTAGGGGAGGGGATAAGCATGTCATCCTCTGCAACACCACAGCCAGATTTCAGGGCCACATCACCGAATGTGGACTCCAGTGTTCCTCCTCCAGGACCCCACCCAGGCTCTCAACCCCCATCAAAGAGACGTAAACGGCCTGTAACATCAGAGGACATAGCTACTGAGGATTCTGGAGGAGCCTTCTGCTAGATCAACCTCTGCCCCAGTCCTTGGCGATCGAGAAGGAGGACAAGATGTACTATTTTGCTCTCGGTCTGGTACCCATTCTGAACAGGCCTGAGGACAGGCCAGGCACGGTCCAAAATAAAAATCTTGACTGTGCTAAATGACATTGAGGACCCCCCC
>OMKR01045110.1:0-12920 GCA_900302355.1 Cyttopsis rosea | reverse complement strand
ATAATAATAATAATAACAATATGTAATAATAATAATAATAATAATAATAATAATAATAATAATAATAGTAAATGAATAAGAATAAAATATAGGACAAAATGGCATTATGCAATAATCCTAAAAATGAACAAAAAAAATTATCAAAGAAATGAATAAATGAAATGAATAAAATAAACCTAAAAATAGATAGATAGATAGATAGATAGATAGATAGATAGATAGATAGATAGATACCTTATTAATCTCCGGAGTGAAATTGCGGATATATACAATAAATATAAAACTTAACAATAAACATAAACATTTCACACTCTGTAAATAATCGGAAATTGTGCACTTTTGCATACATATGTAAAAAATCTGTACGTATACTGTGTCGTATTGTGTATTATTGTTGTTGTTTGTTGTTCAGACGTGTTATTTAACATGCTGTTGAAGTTAACACACTGTTTTCATACAACTTTCAGCGCTGCTTGATTTAATAGCAAAGAATGGATTCACTCCCAGAGGAGCAAGACAGTCAGAGTTCAGTGCGGACACGGAGAGTCGACACCGACGAGTCCCCGGCGAGGAACCCAGTGCCCAAGAGAAGAGCTCAGAAGCCGCCAATGCATACACCCCCGATCAGTTAGACGCCGTAAAGAGGTATTTACATCATATATCCTATCCACAGTATGTATTATTGAGTAGATTGCACAGCTCCGAATATCAAGGTTTGTGTTTTCCTCCACACAGGATAAAACAGTGTAAAGACTTCTATGAAATACTCGGAGTGCAGAAAGACGCTCCAGATGAGGAACTGAAGAGGTCGTACAGGAAACTTGCTCTGAAATTCCACCCTGACAAGAATCATGCTCCGGGTGCAACAGAAGCATTTAAAGGTAACATAGAAAATTAATTTAAAGTGAAAATCCATGAGATCATCTGTGTTGAGAATGGATTACATTTGAAGTCCCGGAATTCCGGTTGAAACGGCAATTTTTTTTTCAACACCCTGGTGTACCCTCATACTTTTTCATCCCAGGGTGGTATTATTTTTTGTGAATGTAGATCTTATCGACAGACCATTGCATTGTGGGAGTGGCGGACCCCGCCACCAACAATCAAAAAACGCACATAGAGGAGCACATGCATGCCCAAATACATTGAATTCCTGTTTCTTATAACAAGTAAATTATAAAATATGGAATTTTCTAACCAAATAATGTTACAGATTACCACTTTAAAGTTGTTATTGGTGGTATCGGAGAGGAAGCAGTGACTCCTATATGGATTTTTACAGTTTTATGATCCCAAGGCCTAGTGTTGTTTCATATTTTCGCGTATGTCACTCGTTTATCATCCTTAGGATCAAGCATCTTTTGATTTGATTTGAGTCTTTTGATATGATTTCCTTCGTTCCTACCAGCCATTGGGAACGCATACGCTGTTCTAAGCAACGTTGACAAGAGGAGGCAGTATGATCAGTGCGGCGAGGAGAGGAGACATCCCTCGAGACACGGCTCCCAGAACGACAACTTCCAGGCAGACATTTCACCCGAGGATCTCTTCAATATGTTCTTCGGAGGAGGATTCCCATCAAGTGAGTCTCACATGTTGGTATGTTTTTGTCAGAATGAGTCGTATTGAGTGTAGTATCGGCCTGTGATGCTCTCTGATGCGTGGCTTGATGTTCCAGGCAACGCTCACGTCTACACCAACGGGAGGATGCGTCATCAGAGACCTGAGAGACGAGAGCAACAGCGAGAGGTAAGCCCGTGCATTATAGATGGAGCCGATACCGATACTGGTTTAAGAAATAAGTTATGAGATATCAATCCAATATCAGGTTAAGTTAGTAGTATCTGATACTAAGAGCTATATCAGGCATGTCAGATACGACAGAAAAGCCTTTGGATATTCTATATTCTATCTATATTTATTGACACATACAAGCAGGTCAGACATCTCTAATGGAGAAAAAAATTATTATATGTGAACTATTATGTTCTTATAATCCCAAATTAAAGTTCTATAAACTTTTTTTATACTTTTCCATTAAAAGTAATGGATCATATCAGTTCTTAGAGGCAGATGACAGGCTTCAAAATTGTTACCGGTAGTGAAAAGGCGGTATTGCTCCATCCCTTCTATGCATTCACTTCTCTCCATTTTCTACTAATTAGTAATCATTAGTCTTTTCTTTACCTTTAACTGCAGACCTGACAGTCATATCAGTCATATTGAGCAGTGTTCCCTTTTAAAAAACATATGAATGTTTTTCAGGGAGGCCTGGCCCTCTTCGTGCAGGTGATGCCCATCCTCTTCCTGGTCATTGTGTCGGCCCTCAGTCAGATGATGGTGCACAATCCCCCGTACAGCCTCAGCTTCCGGCCGTGAGTGCCATTGTTTTAGATGATAAATTACAACTATCTATCTATCTATCTATCTATCTATCTATCTATCTATCTATCTATCTATCTATCTATCTATCTATCTATCTATCTATCTATCTATCTATCTATCTATCTATCTATCTATCTATCTATCTATCTATCTATCTATCTATCTATCTATCTATCTATCTATCTATCTATCTATCTATCTATCTATCTATCTATCTATCTATCTATCTATCTATCTATCTATCTATCTATCTTCTCAACCTTTCCTTAAATTTCGCTTAATGCAGCTTTAGTTCACAATTTGTTTACGATTACTTCAAAAGTATTTGTATAAAGTAATGATTACCGAGTCATTGAGTTTTTCGATGTATTGTGGCAGAATTGAGTTTTCTTCTCTTATAATTTTCAGATTCATAGCTTAGAGATGCCATTTTTTCCCCACGATGATAATAATAAATAGACGGCCTACTTTTCTATGACATTGATTTAAAAAAAATAGAAAATCAAATAAGCAATAGCTCTATCAATTAACCCTTTGTTTCCTTCTATGTTCTTGTTTTTCAATGTTTTTTTCTCTCTCAATGTCTGTATTTATCTTCACAATACACTTTATAGTCACAGCTTTTAACACCAGTCCTGGCCCATGTTGTCGGAATGTTCTAGAGTCAGTCGTGCAGAGGCCAGAGCAGAGGATTTTGCTTTTTCCATTCCATTTTTTTCTATTTTCATCTCCAGAGCGGCGGGTCACACACAGAAGAGGCTGACAGAGAGCCTGAAGGTGCCGTACTACGTGGGGGATCAGTTCTCCAGGGAGTTCAGCGGAACGGAGCTGAAGGCCATCGAGCGCACGGTGGAGGACGACTACATCTCCAATCTACGCAACAACTGCTGGAAGGAGAAGCAGCAAAGTATGTTGTACGCCTCGCAGGTTCACTTTTTGATGGTGTAGGAAATGTCGTGGGTAATTTAGTATTTCGTTAGCCACAGCAGTCAGTTAGAGAAACTTACCACTCTGCTGCACCATCTCACTGTGCTTCAATGCAGTCCAATGGGGAAAACATTTAAGCCTTAAAAAAAACAAATGTTGAATCTCCTCATGGACTCATGACTCATGGAATCTCTCTTTTAAAATCAGAAAATCTGACCTGGCCCACTCTCATAGATGGCCCTAAATCTGATTTATCTGAACAGTCATATCCAAACTTATGTGACTTTTACATCACTTCCTCTGGATTTTGGTTGCCTTAACCTTGCCTTGCCCTAAGAGCCTTGTGGACAAACTGAATAATGTAATGAAATGCAGCCCTTGACATCCTGAAACTTTGGATGAACATCAGGGTCCCACCACTCCTGGTTCCAAAAACCACTCTGTTTTGTTTTTTTTCTCCATAGACGTAGCAGCTATGGCTGCACAAACGGGCTAAAAGTTAAAACCTTGGCTATTTTTTGCCTTCTCTCCTCTGCACACCAACTTCTAAATTAAAGCAGAATCTGTCATTCAGGGTTATTTCTGTAGCTTAACATGCATGAGAGCCTCTTTTGTTATTGCTTATCCGCGCACACAGGTCATTTCAGGAGAGCCATCGGTTTACACTGGAATCAGATGGGCCACATTAAAGTAGAAGTGTGTAGAATTTAGTGGCATCTAGTGGAACGGACTTGGCTGAAAGTATGTTTTAACTAGTGTATAATCCCATGAAAATAAGAATCGTTGTGTTTTCATTACCTTAGAATGAGCTGGAGCCCCTTCCACGGAGGCCGCCATGTTGCACCGCCATGTTTCTACAGTAGCCCAGAACGGAAAAATCAAACACTGGCTCTAGAGAGGGTCTTTCATGTTTTTCGCGGGTTTCACAGCCACCGTAGCTTCTTGGTTGCAATCTGTAACCTCACCCTAATGGCTGCTAAATTCTACACACTGCACCTTTATAATTGGGTCCGAACACTAAATCAAAATAAAGTTTTTTTTAACATGTTTTGAATAACAGTAATATCACATTTTATTTAAAACTACTTTTTGCAATTGCCCCAGTACATCCAGAGCATAACGTTGACTACAGTAGTTTGCCTTCACTCTTGGGGGTTAAAAAATGAAGCGGTGCAACTTCCTGTTTCTAGTCTCTCACATTAGCATGGATATAAAATGCTTCGTTCTTAACAAATTTTCTGTGTTGTGAGCTTCGATGTTGTTGTTTTTTTATGGCTTAAACATCTAGGTCAGTGGTCTGCAACCCAGGGCTCTGGAGCCACATGCAACTCTTCAACCCCTCCCCATTGGCTCCCTGGCTATCGTTATTTTATTTTGTTTTAATATTTTGTAATGGTAAAAACTTGTATACTAAATAAATAAAATGTTAATATATCAATTAATTTCATCAGCCAAAAAGTGCATCTGGGTTTCTAGGCTACTACGCACCTGTCACGCTGTGTTTGCGCCTGAAACTGACAGTTACCGTTGGCTCATAACCGAGAACTCAATGGATTCTTGGGCAAAATCATTTGCGTTCATGGCCAACGCTGCTGGCTCGCCAGTATGTTTGATCTACAAAGTTTTCGAACAACAAAAAATGCAACTTGGCGATGATTTACAAAACTGTTGCCATTATTCATTTTGGAAATATCCGGGCAGAGGTAAGCTCTTTATTGTCTGTTTTCCTATGCACTTTATATTGATTGGCCATTAACATTGACCTGCAGCGATACCTTTTTAAAATATGAAACGAAAGCAGCCAGAGCTTGTCTACCAGGAAGTGGTCAATATTGATAGCAGATGGGCTAGGTTTACGCTTAAACACTTAATTTTTTTCACACAGAAGAGGGCATGCTGTACAGAGCTCGCTATTTTGGAGACAGCGATCTGTACCAGAGAGCGCAGAAGGCTCGGACGCCAAGTTGTGCAAAGCTATCTGAGATCACCGCCTCACTACACTGATAGGTAGGATTTAGCATGCGTGTGCATGTGTGTGTGTGTGTGTGTGTGTGTGTAAGAATGTAATTTATAAAAAAAAACATCCTGTATCACAATTATTTTTTAAATGCATATTTCCTTTTCCTGCAGGTTTGACAACACCCAACCCACAGAGATATTGTATTGCCTGTAAATAGACTAGAAATAAACTTTCAACGTTCAGGGCACTGAGGATGATGACGACGACGACGAAATACAGAACAGCGATCGAACCAGCGTCACTCTTCTTGAAAATATGGGACGCTCGGGGAAAATGGGGAAAAATAATTGAAACCACACTTTGAGATTTTGGAGTCTAATTAGATGTTCCACCTGAGGTAGGGCTGGACAAACCTCGACGCTCCAGTTCACGTGCCATAAATCCACGGCTGGTTTGGCTACGTGGGTTAAAGGAGAAATGCAGTATGAGACCTAAAATAGAGAGATGTAGCCTTTTATGTAGCAACCGAATAGATACCACAGTCAATGCTTCCTTTCTTTTTTCTCTTTTTTTTTTTAATAATTTTTTGTTGGTTTCACTCCACACGCACACTCTATGCAGAAACTATGCAGGAATAATGTGTAAACCTCTGAAATCCAGCGTTTGTCTGACACCTGAGAACTTCATATTTGTTCCGCGCCACTTTGTTTCCATCGATTTGTTTCATGTAGTTCAGACGCCGATACCCTTCCACGGAGATTTTGGGGGTGATTTTCTTTTTTTAGGTCCAACTAAACCGTTTTTCTGTCTCACTCTTGAGTTTATAGCGTGCTGTTTATTGTTGAGTTACGTGTATTTATTTTCCAAATGGATTTTCAGTTCAAGTAAAAGGGGGAAGTTGTTTTCAAAGTCTTGCTCGTCGTACCACCTTGTTTTTACACCCAAATGCAGACAACAAATCTACTGTAATAAACATTGTGACAAATGAACGCGTGGGACCCGAGTCGTCTTTGTTGAATGTGTGAAGCGGAGAGCGGTGGATTTGGAAAACAGCTCCGTCAGCACGGCGGCTGGAAGCGCTGGGTCCCTGGAAACATGGAAACGTGGCCGAGCCCACGTTTACACTGGGGCCAGGGGTTCCAGGCCGTCGCACTGTCGACATGATTTCATACGCTCATTTAAAGTGTAAAGAAAAGAAATGCCTTTCCCGTAGTTTGATATGAGCATTTCCTGACTGGAAATCAAAGTATTGATCGTTTTAGTTACGATGCTTACAGATGGTTTTTGGCCAATATGTGTACCATTCTCATGATAAGTTTTACTAATACGAGCCGTATTAATGTATATTTAGGGTATCAATAAAAGAAAGGACAGTAGGCCTGGAACATCTAAAAAACAATCATGAATTGCTTCCTGTACCATACACTTTCTGCACAATTCTAGAATTTATCTTATACTTTGGGATCTACACTCAGTATGCACTTTATTGGGTACATCTGTACAATCCAATGCAATCCAATACACGAGCTCTGCCATGAATTCTACTTTTATGAAGTTTATCATGTTCAGTTTTTGTTGACAGTCGGAAACGTGTCAATTCAATATGTTTATGACTGAGGTCATAGTTAAATGTGCCGTCATACTGAACTACATTATGTTGAGATGTTTAAAAAAAATTGTCCTCCCTATTCACATACATGAGGGGGGCAGAATATTAGAAACACCTCTGAATATAAGGCAGCTCAGTACAACACCACCACCAACTATGACCTCGATGCTAAAACATCATTAATGGTGTGAAAAACCCTGAACATTATAGGAACATAAAGCAAAATGTATGGCTGAGCTGGTGTATTGGATTACATTGGATTGTGCAGGTGTACCTAATAAAGTGCACACTGAGTGTATATACTAGGGTTTGGTGGCGTTCGCGTTGGGAGGGGCTTCCTGAGATCGTGTATTGAGAGACACACACGCTTGTTAAAAAATAATTTATTCCGCAGTCATGAAAGTACAAAAACAACAGTGCAATGATGTGAATATTTGAATGTCAAATAAATACATTTGAATGCAAGACGGGCCCATGTTACAAAAAACAAAACAAAAGATACATTAGACTTCTGTTGAACAGTATCTTGCGTGCGCACGCAGCAAGTACTGGCAGGCCTTCGCACATGAATCCAAGCGCCATTAAGGCCCGAACGGACCTCTGGGTACACAATTAATTGCCATGGGAAAGAAAAAGATAACGGTCTCAAAACAACAAAGTGACGGTAGAGCTAGCTGCCATTGGATGGTTTCAACAGAAACTGAGGTACACATTTGGAACAATTCTTGAAATGAAATGTCTTATTGATCAGACATAGTGGCTTGCAATTTGCAAAGAATGTGTCAGTGAGCGGTGAGCGGTGTTTCTGCACCTTTTTTTTTTTTTTTTTTTGCTCCAAAAAGTACCATGAATTGTGGCTCCCTTACAGAAGAAACAACAAAGCTACATCCTCATAAACCCACCCTCACATGGAGAAAGGCAACACAAACATGTTATATAATTAAGGCCCTTTTGTGAGCTCATTTAGGCATTTTTAAAGGTGTGAATGGAATGTCAGACGTGAGTCTCCATGCACGTCTGCCCCCCCCCCTTTTATTTGTTTTAGCATTCCTCAATGAGCAACTCCTCAGAGCTGTACAGTTTCTTCTTGATCACCCTGAAGCCGGTGCCGAGCCGGACGGCGTGCCTCACCGCGGTGGCCGAGGGGGGCTTGGTGTTAAAGAGTCCCTGGATTTTAGGCCACAGCCCGCTGGACTCGAGCCGCAGCACCAGAGTCAGCTGAAACGTGGGGACCAGGTAGGGGTCCACGGAGATCTGCTCCACGCTCTCGCAGGTGACCCCGTGCTCCACGCAGAGGTCGATCAGGGCCCCGCGCAGGCCGCAGGGCTCGCTGGCCGCCAGGTGGAGGAGCTCGCGGCCGATGTGCTCCAGGAGTTTCTCCGGGATGAGGAGCTTGTGGCACCTCAGGGCGCAGTCCGAGTCTTTGGCCTCCCTCAGGCTCCGGGCGATGAGGTCCACCACCTCCTTCAGGATGGTCTCCTCCATGGGGTCGTAGAACAGGTCGTCGTTGTACGGGGACAACTCCCCGGAGACGTCGGACCCTAAATTACGAGAAAGGGGCGAAGAATTTAAGACGCGTTGGCACTTTTTGTTATTCCTCAGAGACAATGCATCGACTGCGTCCGTGCAAAAACACGGACAATGCACGGTGGACTGGTGACGGGCCCTCAATGGAACAATGGTGTTTACCTGAGTCAGAAAGATCACTTCTGCTGCCATTGTTGGAGTCGGACTCGATGCTGCTGCTGTTGCCTCCTGCCAGTCTCTGGACCAGCCTCCCCCAGGACAACCTCCTGGGAGAGCCGTCCACTGGAGAGGGGGGTGGGCTGCCACCACTGGGTGCAGATAGGGTCGGCATGGTCGTCTACTTGCAGGATTAACAAAGAAACCTCTTGGACCGGCTGCTTTCTTTGTGGTTTCTGCAAGGAGACAAAAAGCAAAAGGATTTACGTTCAGGAAAAAATACCTTTGCACAATGCCGGCGAGGTGTTTCATGCACAGAGCTTGGTGGTCTGACAAACAAAAGTTCATCAACAACAACAACAACAACAACAACAACAACCTCCCAACCCAATGTTTTCCCTTTAATCTAACAAAACCTCAACTTGCAAAGTCAAATGTACTTACGGCTGCTTCACAGGCGTCGCCCAGACGTCGAGAATGAGGAAAACAGGAGAGTTAATGCCATGAAAAGGGGACCTGCTGCCTCAGACTGTTATCCTGAGCTCTCTACTCCTCCGTGGTAGTCAGCTGCTGCTCTCAAACTGCAGCTTTCGCCTCGCAACAATGTATTTATATGGCTCCTGTTAGGCCACGCCCACTCCTCGTCTCCCAGCCAATCGGAACGAGGAGGCACGCCGCCGGGTCCGCAGCCTGCCTGGTAACAGGCCAGCGGAGGGGAGGGGGAGGGGGTGGTGAATAATGGCCCCTCTAGTGTTATGGAAATATACAAGAGAACCTGTCCGGACATGCAAGGTTGACGCTTCGTTTTCTTTGTTTAATGCGCACACATTTTTTTTATATATATTTTTAAAAAAAATACTCATTCGGAATCGAAAGCCTTGTGAACGTGAATAGTTAAATGTTAAAAAAAACAAAAAAACAAAAAAATAAAAAAATAAAAATAAATCAGCTGCTTCGGTGCAGCAGCGCATTACGTCATGTGTTTTTCTCAGAGCTTTGCAGCACAACTTTGCGCTATAGCAATACAACCCCGAACCCCGACACTGAGAAAATGCCGATTTGAGCTCGGAAAGAGAATGGTTTGCATTAAATGAGACTATTCAGTATATGCATCTGACTATTGATTTCACGTGTGCACTTAGAAAGCATGCAACCCCATTGTCCTGATCAATGTTGACGTTCATGTGTCATAATAAGACTCATTTAGAAAAGTCATTGGAATACTGGCAATGGATGGATGCATCAAAATCCTGAAAGAGGTAACAAAAAAGTTAAAACAAAATAAATAAATAATAATAATAATAGTTGATTATATGTTGGGTCTAATATCGATTATTCTATTATTAAAAAAATATTTAAAAAAAGTAAAAAAATATATACATCATAATAGTGGCTTAGGTTTAGGCTTAGACTATGTTCGTTTTTGGGATTTTTTTTTAACCTTTTTTCCCCCCAGATGTAGAAGAAAATTTCCATATATAAATATCTTTAAACTTTTTTTTTTTATTTAAATAAACTCAGCAATTGTTGCTGTAGTTGTGTTGTGTCAGATGGCCCCGAGGAGGACATGGCAGTGAGAAAGTTTTGGTCAGGAGCCAAACACGTGAGTGTGTGGGGACTGGGGTGTACTTTTTTACAGCAAAGGCGGAGCTGAGAGAAAACAACACATGCAGCCAGGCACAGGGTGTTCTCACTGGTTGCTGTTATGATGGGTTTTTAGGATGTGTTTACGTGCTTTACAGTTTACAAGGACAGTGTGGAAATGCTCCCGATCAACATAACGGGGTCAACAAATTTGACTATAATAAGCCGTAAAACAAAACTTGACATATAGGCCTAGCCCCACTTTTGTAAGAACTCATCAATTCGAGACACGGGAGTTCTGTGCTTTTCCTCTCTTGTCAATGGATCAGAAAAGCAACAAAGGATCCTCCAAGCAACTTGCATTTCTGACTTGATTCAGGCCAGAGCTTTACAACAGAGCCCAGTGTGAGCTATAACATATTGTATACAACACATACATGGAAAAGTAGAATTGCATTTATATTTCAAACCCCTGCAACAATTCGATCAATGATTTAAGTCACGCTGATACATTTAAAGATGACAATTTGCTCTCCTTGAAGGCACTATTAGCTTTATTCTTCTTCTTTTTTTTGGGCAAAATAACTATAAAGAGGAACTATTGTAGGTGGGAGGAGACTCAGCAGCCAGATGTTTTTCGTGGCAGTACAGTCTTGGGTGGGGGAGCAGTGCCTCGCTGTGGAGTATTTATTAAAGAAGCGAGTACTTGGGACTCAATCACTACTATGTTGTGGTAACAAAATACTGCACGATACTGTCTGTGCAGAACAGTGTAATGGTGTAGAAAGGCACATCACACGGTGAATACCTTACTCTAAACAGTTATATCCGTATGGTACCGCCTCTTGTTTATTACTAAATACTATATTTTTTGTATTTTCAGATGCGTTATCAGGCTTTGTATTTTTTTTATTTATTATAAACTTTCGTGCATATATATGAAAATCTTCAATTCTCCCAATTCAGTGACATCCAAGTTCAATGGTTGGAAACGCAAAGGTAACCTGTAATTAACAATGAATTACAACTGTCCAGTGTATCAAATTTGTAGATAATCAAGGTTTATTTGTGTATATTCATAGAGTCAAAGATAATTTGTTATAGGGAAAGGTAAAACCACGACCATACAATAGTAAAACCGACGATGCGGCAATACATCTCATATTTAAACATCTGCAAATAAGACAGTTTCACACTCGCAGAGACAGATTTCGTTTTTTCCTCATCTGCCCTCCTTGCTAGCTGTCCGTGTGCGTGAAATATAATCGAAGGCAATAGACGTTCTTTATTTATGACGGTGTGAATCCCAGTAACTGTTCGATTGGCTTATACCGCCATTCGTCTGCTTCCAGCTCTTCAACCAAACTTGCGAGTTTCTCCATTCGCGATACTTGTTGATCTGGAAACAGGAAGCAATGGCCCAGTTAGTTCGCTCTTTTTAGTTCCAATGAATAATTTCACATTTAAAAAAACGACAACATTACTTACCATGCTTCACCTGTTTTAACGTCGACGCCACTTGGTAGCTGAATACAGACTCGCACAGAAATCTGTCAGAACCATCTGGAACCATCAAACACACACCAGTGGATTACTATTTTGATAATTACCTTTATTATTAGATTTATGTATTATTAGATTTCACCAAAACACAGCCGTGGCTAAATCCTACCTCATAATCCCGCCCCAAAAAACAAACAAAATGTCCAGTACATCTACGAGTAATCTATTCCAGGAAGCACAGTTTCAGGAAATTATGCAACTTCCAACATTATGTAAATGAGTTAATAAGTGATAAAGCACAAAACAATAAGAAAAACAAGGAGCAGCAGAGCATGAGCCCCGGCTGCACCGTGGTTGAGCTGTTGCCGCTTTGTATTTGACCTCGCAACACTCATTGTTTGTGTGCCAAATCCAAACTAAGCACATTAATTAGTGCATTTGGAAGCAGACAAGCAGCAGAAAACGGGGTGTCGAGCCAGATGGACTTTCTGCTCCTTAAAACTAATCCTCTGGAGGAGAGGTAACGCAGAGTAGTGTATTTAATGGACAAAGAGGAAAGACCCATGTTTACGTAAATGCAAATAACATTGGACAGCAAGGGGACAGTCACAAATAGGTCACCCACATTGAGCCACAGATGTGCACATTTGATGCTATAGTTAAAAAATATTCATATAGGGAAGTGATGGGCAGAGTAAGGCCCGCTATAATTTAATCAAATCCATAATCCAATCCATCCGCTGAATCACATTTGTGGAAAAACGTGACTATGCAGAGACGAGAAACTGACGAACGAAATGCACTGACAAGGAAAAGAATATGAAAAGGAAAGGTAATTCAATGCGTGTTGAAGCAAAACGTAGCGGTACAGATGTGAGCAGGAAGTAGAAACCGAATATGTGAAATAACTAACAAAATGCATGAAAATCAAAAGTGTTGTGATGGTAACTGAATGCGTTTTGAAGTAAAGTGCACCGAAATAGAAACTCCATTGTGCGGAGAAAGTAGAAAAGAAGGGGAATATGTGAAGACAACAAAATGCACCGATATGGAAAAATGAAAAGACGTATATGAGAATATATTCTTACGTATGGAAAACAATCAAAAACGTCGTGGTATGGACGTAGGAACATTTGCTTATGAAACGGTCCTACTTGATGAATGATAACAGCGCGGCACACGTCACAAAATTCAGAGAAAACAAATGAATATGTGTGAGAGTCCTTGTGCAGCAGCTTTGTTGGGCATTGGGGGGGGGGGGGGGAGGGC